>MNCI01027317.1:10272-69160 GCA_015680685.1 Gnetum montanum
TAGACTAGGCAGTTGAACAAAATAGGAAATTTTCAACAACTCACAGTACTTGGCAAAGTTGGCTGAATCTCTTTAAAGTAAGTCATTTGTAGTTCACATACAACGCAATCATTACATTTCTCACAACCGCACGCCGCAACAGCACACACACATACTCACATTAACTACTGAGTTTATTTGGAGGTATGTGGGCCTTGGTATTGCCAGAGATGAGCAGGCACCTAAATCCTGTTCAAGGACACTTGTTGGCGGTAGCGTCCCAAACGGTCGCCAAAACTTACACCTCTTCAACTATTTCCTTGTGTTGAACTTTTTCAAATTTAATGGACCACTTATTTATTTTACCCTATTTGTTAACCTTCCCACTAACACTACTAAAGGAATCAATCTACCACAATCATAACCTAGCTAAGTGTAACGACCAATGAGACAAGGCATTTAACAGCTATGTGTTACACATTGCATACTAATTCACAATTCAGTTGTGATTGTTGTGGGAAGCATGGACTGGAAGCGGGGCTATCTTCACTAAGGATGATGTAGTAGTACCACATGACGAGGACTGTTCATGATCATGGGATCTTCTCTCTCACTCTTCAACTACCAAGAGGCATTGGATGCCAATTTTATCTAAGGTGTTCATTTCTCTTATCATGAACAGCCAATCTTGTAAAGATTGTGCAAATTTATACACTTGGGCACTCAAAGTATATTTGTTCCATTTGAGTTAGTTTATATGTTAGTTAATAATCCCATACCTTCCCAATATTTTATAAGGAACTTGTTCCTCATCTTCTTCACTTAAGGACAAGTTTTCATTCAGTCGTGCAGGTATGATAAATGATGTTTTCATCTTCTCCAATGTTAGATATTTGACATCAGAGCCTTAATTTTGGGAATTTGATGTCGAAGCCAAGATGCAATGTCGCATATCTAATGTCATAAGTTATACACTAGCTTATAAATATAGTGCTTGGGCTCATGATTTTGAGTAGTTTTTCATCAATTTTTATCATAGTTAGCAAATGCTCTTGTAGTTTTTTTTCTCTAGAGTTAGAAATTGTTTTTGGGTGCCTATAGAAGGAGTCTGTATGAATCTTTGTTCGAACACTGATGTACCTAAGCATAGCAATGTGATGAACCCTTTTGATAATCCTTGTAGCACTAAGAATATATTAATGCTTCCTTTAATACACTTTACTTTCATGCACTTTACTTTAATGCATTTAAATTAAGCAATTAATTTCTATTTGTTAATAAACACAAGCATGATCACTTCGAGCATACGTATAGTGCTTGGTAACCTAGAAATGCTTAATGTTTAGTAACCTAGCAACATTATATCTGTTCCAGATGTGTTCAAGAAAGTGGAATAGGTACTTGTGTTAGGCTAGCTAGGTAGTAGAAAAATTAGATCCTAAATTACTCTACCTTCCATTATTTTTTGTAGGTGATGAAACTTATAAAACATAAAATGATAAAAATCATGTACCTCAATTACACTTAAACTATATCCTTGAGCTTCACAAGTGTAGTTGGGAAGACAAAGAATGTTCTCAATGCCCATTTCACTTCCTAGAAGAGCTAGTGTACTAGAGAACTATAGGTCCAAAAAATTTGATCAGATTGCATGTGAACTTCTTAGTGATTCATATGGTTGGACATAGGGGTACCTCGCCACTCATTAGTTCACAAAAATGAATCCTTTAACACAATGGTGGACTTGTATTAATAGGCATAACCATGACCCACTACATCATATATATGACATTTTATATTAAGCTACAACATCACATCTATAATATTGTAGTTAACAACACCAAAAGTTTTATTAGTGGGCCAAACTAGAAATACATGTTCATAACAAAAAACTAAAAGAAAATATGGCAAGAGTCACTAACAAGTAGTGGAACTGAGAGAGCAAGAAATTGAATGGGAGTAGTGTAGTCAATACATCATTACACAATGGCATGAGTAATGGTAGCATTGTCCTCAAGAGGACATGAAGGTGTCAAGATTAGTTGAAGTGTTTTACATTGAGCATACATAGAAGTGTTGGTTGATTGAACCATAACACTAGTGTTGGAGATTTCTTTGTGCACTATTCCTAATACCCTTAAACAAGCTTGTTTTTGGTGGTTTGTTGGTCTTTGACATCACTAAGGCACAATTACCATTAAATAGCTATAACTAGTAAGTGTAGAGCTTATGAATTATTGTAACTTTTATTTTTTGCTTAATAGTTAATAGGAGCAATTACTAAATTAACGAAATAGCTACAAAAATATTCAAAATGAAAATTATTCAATTGAAATAGAAAAATCTACTAAACACAATTTTGATAAACAACCTTTTAGTTTTAAACTATAAGAAATTAAAGCTTTTTTTTTGTTTAGTAAACTCATTAAGTTCTTAGCTTTTATTCATCTAAATAAACAAAATGAAAGTATTTCATTCAATGCACTAACAACAAGCTCAAATCACTTTCTTATAACTTTTTTCATAAAAAAAAAAATAGACAAAGTTATGTATTTAAAGATTACTATAAGAAATTGACTTGAATATATAAAATCTATAGTATAGGAAACAAGCTTAGATTAATCAAGAGTAAACACTCAAATGGAGCTATTCAATCTTATTAAGTAACAAGCTAATACGCAATTCATACATTGAGAAAATAACTTGTTACAATACTACTAATCATTTTTTTTAAATAACATGTAAAGCTAAGATAAGTAACTAACTAAATAAAACAAATCTTGAACAACATACAAGTTTTAAAATAGAGAAAGCTGAAACTTGATTAAAATGAAAATGTATTATAGAACATAATCCTTGCCTTTTTCTCTTCCAAAAAGTTAACCCCCGCTCAAAATCCTACTTGAACTTATCATTTTATACCTAAACCTAGATATTTACAACTTACTTGCATTTACGAAAAGAAAATATTTTGGTTGGTTTCTTAATAAAGGAAAAAATTACTAGTTAATTATTCTAAATAATTTAATGTTGTCTACATGCTTTGTATCTATTGGTCTTCTATTGATAGCTATTAAGAAATTTTTCTTAAACTGAAAATAGCTTTAGTGGCTTGGGATAACTACTTTGATTCCATATTATTTATTTTTAAGATCATAAGTTTTGTATCTAAATTCTCCATACTAAGATTCACTAGTGTTGTAACTATTTCTTCTTAAGTTACTTTCATATTTCCATAGGCTTTATCATATGACCTCTTCATAGATTAATTTCTTTATGATGTTATCTTAAATGTACTCATCATTGTTCTATTAAGGAATTATTTCATATGTTATCATAATTCTTCCTTGATCCCTGTAGCTTTAGCCACAAGTTACCAAGCTCTACCCAATACTTCGTCATATTTAGTTTTTGGCCACTTAACTTCATCAGTTTGATTTACTGCTTTAACAACTCATTCTTTTTGATATTTCAACTTTGTAACAAACTCCTAGAAACTAGAAAGTTGTATAAATGATAAATTAATTCCCTTTCTATTTTTTAGCTCATTAAGTTCATAGTAAATTTATGTTAGTTTGTCCTTAAGCTCTTTAATGATTTGACCTTTAGTTTTAGCCAAGGCTTATTTAGTGAAAAGAGATAGATTTATATCTTCATTTTGTTATTTGATAGTTTCCAATCTTAATCTCATCTTTTTATTTTCCTTAGCTTAACTTTCTACTAAGCTCTTTAATGTTAGGATGTTTTCATCTGCTACCTAGTCAATATCTTCGATTAAAGTAGCTTTTGTTTTAGACAAATTCTTATGAGACATTACCAACCTCTCTTCTCATGTTAGTTGATCAATGTCTTTATATGGAAAGATAAATTTTTCTTCTATATTTTTCTTTCAATAATTTGAAAGCTTCTTTAACCAAATATCTAGAGAAAAATTCTAGTATCACCAAAGCCATAGATGAAGTGCTTAGGATGGAAATCTTTGATGTAGTTTTATCTTGTGAGGACTATTGTTGCTATTTGTTTTTAATTAGCTAAATTCAAGCTTTTCTAACTAGACTTACCAATATTCTTCATTAATAAGGAGAAATTTCAAATCTACCAAAGCTTTCTCCAAATTCTCTATTTTCCAACAAAAAAAAAATAGTTATCTTCCATTATAGATATTTGTTCTTCATGACAATCTTGTGGTAAAGCATGGTCTTTATTCGCTAATCATTTGCAAGTCCTCAAGTTGGGCTTACAAAAAAATGATTCTAAAGCAACATTAATAGGCTTCTTTTGAGCTCACTTGTAGCTTTCTTTTAGCTCCTTCTACTACCTTGTCAATAGCTACTCGTAAATCATATTTGTATCATGTGATTGGTGGACCTTTTTAAAGCTTCATCAAATTATAAATCTTGGTTAGGTAGACTTGGAAAATAAATTAAGTCAAGTATTTCTTTGAAATTCATATTAGATGCCTCAAAGCAATGAAAAAAACACTTTTGTGCTAATAATTATGTCTCAAGGGATTTTCCCTCATTTTCCTTCTAACCTCCAAAGTTGCTAAGTAAGGAGCTACAAATCTAGATAATTTCTATGCTTGCCCTTCAAACACTACTATCAAATTTACTATATATCATGCATGCACAAATGCAACTCCTTTGCATTTTTTCTATTTATTTAATAATTTGAGCTTCAATCCTTAGGGGCTTCCTTCCTAACAAAAAATTTGAAAGGGCTAGGTAGATGTATTTCATAAAAAATTCTAATACCTAAGCATCTAAATAATTTTTCTAGTAGATAATAGGGAAGAAATTATAACTTGTATCTTTAAGCCTAGCTCTGCATTAAGCTTTATAGTTAAACATAATAGATTACATTCTATTGGGGTCAAGAATCCCACTTAAGATGAAATCTAAAAGAAATAAGCTTAAGTTTAATTGCACTTCCTTATAAATCTCGAATAAGCTATGTTGAAGGGAATCATTCATATATTAAATTAGAAAGAAAGACTTTTTATTATCTACTACAACAATTATCCAAATGTGTTCCTCATTTATACTATTATCTTTCCAATGTAAAAACTAAGAACTAAAATAAAAACACAATTGAAAAATAAAGCTTATTTATATGAGAATGCTACTTGTATCCTCATGACTTAGTGAGCTATTGATCTAAAAGCTTGATGACCTTTGCTGCTTAGCTTTGAATTTTAGTACCTTTGGCTTAAGGATTTCATATAATTCATAGCTTTTCTTAACACTAATATTGATGAAGTACTCTATATTTCCCCTAAATTTGAGCTTTTCCTTTTCATAAATTGTTTATGTTATAAACTTGTTAATAACATCTTGAATCATATTAGCTCTTGGTCAAAATCCAAGCTTGTGAAGCCCTGTATTTTCATAAATTAATCAACATTTTTCCATGCATTTGAATGCTCTAATCTTAATCATTTTTGCATTTTTATTGTCTTCATCAAATTGGAACAAGCTTAAAATCCTTTCTTCCTCTTCATCTTTGATAATTTTTCCTATAACATCAATCCATTACCAAAGCTAAAAAATATTGAGCTTAAACAAATGTAAATACTCAAAAATTTGGAATGTTTCTACATTTTAGAACTTCTAAGAAGCTTCTTCTTTTCTCTTTTGCATAATTTTTGCAACTTTAAGCTATTTGATTTGCAATTTTGAAACTTTGTAACTCCACATTAGCTTTTGGGTTCCTCTTATTAATTCTTAGAATGACTGATATTTTGAAGTTCAAAAGGACATTCTCTAATTTGTTTAAGGTGCTACAAGATGTTCCATTCAATTGCGTATAATTGTCATCAAGCCTTTGCTTAAGTTAATTCTTAGCTACCATCACCAAATAAAGCTTTAATAATGTACTCTTCTATACTTTTTTTCTTAATATCTATAGCTTTATTTGAATCATCATATATAGTCTAGATTGAGTTCTTTTATTTATATCAAAAATTTTGATTCATCTAATTACTAAGCTGAACTTTTCCAATACATAGCTGAGATGGCAAATGAAACATCTAAATGTGATTTCCACATGTAAATGACATCTCTAGGTATCTTCTAAATGATGACATGATGAATTAGCTCTTAACTCTTATTTAAATCTTGATTACTTGCTTTTTTGAAGCTAATTTTATGTATGGATCATTTAGATATGATATTTTCATCTAAATAGATATAATTTTTTCATCTAAATAATTGCATCTAAATGCTTAATTAGATTACGATCATCAAAAGCTAATGTGACATATAAGCTATTTATATGAAGCCTTTTTATCTCGATGATGACTTATACACATTCTAACATTAATGTGATGCATTAAGCTTTAATTCCCTCTTCAATCCTAGTCATGGGCTCATTCAAAATTTACTTTTGAGTTGAGTCCCATCATTAAAAGTTAATTTTTATCTTATGTGGCTTTGAAACCTTTGATTTTGATGAAAATTTGCTTTATTTCATTGTTTAGATGCTTAGCTATTAATTCAAACATAAGAAGCTAACATGCTAGATGAGCCATCTAGATGCAAATATTTCCTCTAGATGATAGTTTGATATATCTAAATGCTAAGCTACATTGAAGCTAACATGGAAAAATAAGCTTATTTGGATGTGACTTTCTCCTTTAAGTGAAGCTTTTGTTGTGCATTAGAGTTTTGCTTTAGACTAATGCAACATTTAAAGGATCTTAAAATTTTAAATTAGGATCCCTTTTAGTGATGTGATAGATAGGCAATATAGATAAAACTTTTGTATCTAAGTGATTACTCAAGCACATATTAGTTGCTTAGCTAGACATAGGTCACTAGCAAATAATGAGATAGATGAACTATTTAGATGTATGTATAGCATCTAAATGTTTACTCTAAATACATCCAAATGCTAATTCAAATATGAAGTTTACATGATAGATTCTAATGCACTTTTGTCATGGAAACCTTCCTCTTTTAGCTATTCTTGATAATCAATGCTAATAGAGCTCATAATTTCGATCCTTTTATAAATTTTCTTTGTAAGCACTATATTAGATTATGGTCTCGCAACTCCATTTAAAGATATATATTTTTTGTATTATAATGATTAAAGTACTAGGTGAAGCCATTTTGATGTAAATTTTAAATCTATATGATAGCTGTAGATGCTAATCTAGAACTTCATGAACTTGTCAAATAAGCCATTTTGAAAGTGTAATTTATATCTTCTCAATGATATTTACTCTTTTCCTTTAGACATATTTTTTAAACTTGAGCTTGAATGACATTGGAATAATATGAAATTTTTTTAAACAACACCTAAGTTAACGTGGAAAATAGATGGCTTTCCCTTTTTACTTATATGTCTTAGAGCCAAAAAAATTAAACTTGAAGCAACTTGTTGACATGATAATTAAGCTATCTAGATGTGATGTTTTCCCTCTAAATGGTGCATCCAAATGCTAAGTTAACAAAGAATCTAACATGATAAACTGAAATTTTTAGACATGATTTTCTCCCTTAAAACAAAGCTCTTGCTATGTATATAAATGTTAAGTCATTCCTTAACCTGATGTGATAGCTTATTATCGCTTCTTTTGGTAATACTCTATACTTCCTAATGGGATGTGATATCATGACGGACGCAATATCGCATCCCATCATACCCCCATGACTGAATAAAAACTCATCCTTGATTTCCTTACAAAATATTGGGATGGTATGGGATTATTGAATGTGGGTGTTGCCACTGCTAATGTTGCTCGATAGGTTGTGGTGGTGTTCCACTTGGATAATATGTTAATGGTTGGTGGAACTGCCTTGGGTTACCTTGAGGATAAGGTAACCTTCGGAGTGTTTGCTGTCTGTTAAGTCTCGGGTTGAGTGCATACACCCCAGACTCTTGTAGATGTGAGATTATTGGACAACATCCATTAGGATGGTCATATTGGCAGATCTCACACACTGTCATTGTCTGTATCCAAATCCATAACCTCATCGACCATATTCCTTTTTCCCTTACCCTTATTATGTGCAGGGTCTGAGTTTCTCTGCATTTTCTTATCCTTGTCACTACTTTGTTCCTCCTTAGACTCTTCTACAATTTTCAGGATAGTTTCAATTTTATTGTCTAAGGAGCTCCATATTTCATCTACCTTAGCTGATACTTCTGTTGTTAGCTTTTGAAGCAGCAAGGTTTTTCTAGTCACCAATTCTTTGAGTGGTGACTCATCCTCTTTATTGCAAAATCTCACTCCCCTCTTTCAGAGGGAAGGATCGTGATTATATTCTTTCGTTCTTTCTCTTTTCGATAGCTCCCCTTCTTCTTTGACTACTTGCTCCAACAATCAGTGAACTTCATGGGATCTAAGTTCAGATAGTCTTCCTTGGGCATATGTCCCAAGGGTTCTCCTGGTTTCATATCTTAGCTCATCTACGAGATGGTGGAGTTGATCCCATTGTGCGTAACCATGGCCTAGGCAATGATGTAGCGATGCATAATATCAGCCCATGGTAGCATCCAAGGGTTCATGATTACCCTGCTTCCATCCTTGGATCTGCTTACGCAAGTTAGACACTCTAGAGTACGTTTGATATTTATTATTGAAGAGTTCTAACATCGTACTCCACCTCCTAATGGTTTCTGGTTCTAAGGACCGGTACCAACTCTCTGCTTCCTTTATGAGTGTCCTAGGAAACAACTTTAGTTTCTGCCACTCGTTTTCTATGTTTTGTAGGGCGCAGTCATCATGGAATGCCTATAAATGATTTTGCGAATTAGTGTTGTATCCCCCTTCAAATCGTGGGATGTTATTCATATCCAACCTCTTGATCCTAGCATCTTTTTCGTGCCTTGTGGGTATTCTAACTGCCTCCATTCTATCTATCATACTTAGGGTGGCAAGTAGGGGTTCATCATGATCATCTCTTTCATGACATCTATGATGCCTATGTTATTCCCTACTTTTCCTTCTTTCATGCCCTTATCCTCACTCTCGACTCTCTCATCGAGATCTCTCATTTTTCCTACCTCTATCCTCATTGTTATGCTTTCTGTGACTACTCCCTAATGTGGAAGGAAAGGGTGAATGATGTGATGAAGGGGAAGAAGAAGGAGAAGCATCACCATGATGATGTTTCTTACCTTCTCTTCTGTGGCTACGGCCCTAATCGTGATGCCGATCTGAGTGCCCGTCCTTGTCATGTGTTTTTGTTCCCTCAGTGAATAGTTAGTGTTCATGGGGATCAGAACCAGGGTTGTGTATCGTGCAGCGTAGGTTCTGATACCCCACCTCCTCACTATTGTTAGGAGGGGGAACATCATTTGATGGAGAACCCGTTATAAGTGATTCACCATCTCCAATTTCACTTAGGACGTGCAGGACCCCTTTGCCCTTCAACAATGTATGGTGGCTATCCTACCGTGAGTCCCTTAAACATTGTGTTGTTGTGGGATGGTAATCCCTTGTGTCAAAATCACCTATAACGTACTCAGTGTATAGCTGTGTCATGCCTATCTGTGCCAGAGCACAGAGAAGCATGTCAGGGACTACCGGATCTAGAGGTAACATTATGTTACCTTGTAAATCTCTCTAGCATAGTTGTTCATCTTGATGGAGGATAAAGGTAAAATTGGGTATATACTCATTGGGATGAGTATATACCACCCGGTACTGTTGAGGAATTGACGGATTTTGGTTATGTGTTTTAGACTGCCGACTGTTTCTTGTATGATCCCTAGGTGGTGAAGTGCTCTTATGAGAAGAAGAAGAAGACATTGTATCTTATTCGGTATGCTAATTAACCATTATATAATTTTTTGTTTAATTGACCCTAAGGTTTATTTAAGCTCCCAACGAATGTGGATGATTTCCTATGTTCTACTTAGTGCACAAACACTTAGTCCCTGGCAACGGCGCCAATGATGAGTGGCGAGGTACCCCTACACTCAACCATACGAATACGAGCATTACACGTACGATCTGGTTGAACTCCGCAAACTAAGTGCCTACAAACCTTATGGAATACTTAAGGTTAATCATTCATTGTCTTCCAAAACTTACTTGTATTTGTCACGGTGTATGGTTAAGTAAGTTTGAGGTATGTGATTTTTATAGCTTTTCTATTTTATCTCCTATGCTAACGAGGTGAAGGGTGAAGAGACTAATTAACTAAGTTTAACTAACTAACTAAGCCTTAATTAACCTAGCATCAGTATCCATTCCCACTTATCATTCACACCCTGAACCAATGCAACCTTGGTTACCAAACGCTAGTCGTTGCTGGGATCACCAAGCATAACACACATGCTCGAAGTGGTCGTACTGTGCACTTAACTAGGAGAGAAGGGNATTTATCCAAAAATTTCGTCTTTATTTCCGTACACAAACTTGTGTTCAGGTACAATATTTGCTCCAATAAAGATCCATTCACTTTGGAGCTCCTACTGCAGGCACATGGAAAATATTCTATCTCTGGAGAGGTAAAAATGCTAGAGTTTCGCTATGGTCTAGGCCTAGAATGAGAGACAAGGTAGAGCTGCCTCTTATTTATAGATTTTGTGGTGCACTACGATATCGCATATGCAATATTGCAGGGAAGACGCGATATCGCGGGGGATGCAATATCGCGGTGGACATGATATCGCGTACATGATATCATGGCCCATGTGATATCGCATCCCATCACTTCCCCTATGTTTTTTTTTCTTATTTGAGTGGTCAAATAATGATGTGTCATATGAGCTATTTAGATGTGATTTTCACATTTATATGTTTCCTCAAGAATCATTTAAATACTTAGTTGGATATTAGGCATGCAAAGTTCATGTGAAAGATAAACCATTTAGATACAAATCCTTCATCTAGATGGCCCTTCTAAATGATGAACTACACTTTAGTTAATGAAATATATAAGACCATTTAGATGTAGATTGCACATCTAAATGATGAGCTAACAAGAGATGATCTTTAACATGATCCTCTTTGAAACTCAAGGTTTGCAAAATATTTCACTTAAAGCCCTTGAGTTACAATGTGACATGAATTTTTTAACACCATTTCTGTACCTAGCTTTTTGTAATGGGACTAAATTCTCTCTTTTTCATTGAGAGTGCTCCATATTTTTCTAAGTGTCTATACATCTTAAATATATTGCTTAACCTTTTAATTAAATGAGCGAACATGGAGAATTAGCTTTACACTTCATTTTATCTAGATGGAATTTGCTACACCATCTATTTACTGAACTCTAAAACTTGAAAATATCTAAACCAAAAACCCATTATTTTTATTGTAAAATTGAAATTTTCTTATGCTTTTTCAAATTTTAAATTTTATTTCATCATTCCTCTTGTACTCTATGATGAATATTTAGGCTTATTCAAACTTTGCTATTGATTAAATGAAAGGATTTTACTTTACATTTTCCTTTAGCTATATCCTCAAGATATCTTTAAATATGAATCTCAAAGTAAAAATATAAATCTTTGAATAAGATGATACTGAGAAACATGAAGAAATTCCTTTCTTTTAACTCCATACATATTAGTCTAACTATGATTTATTTTAATCAATAGCTAAACCTTTTATCTTTGCATTTTATCTAGCTTCTTGAGTTCATAAAACTAAAATTTTATAGCTTGATTTAATAGCTTCTTAATTTGAACCTTCAACTTAAAATTATCATCTACATCCAAGACACACCTTTTTCTTACAACATATCTCAAGCTCTAGTTAAGTCAAAACCTTGTTGATTTAAGTTCATAAATTGTTTTGATTATTTATTAGTATTATTTTTAGGCTTCTCAAGCCTTGAACTTGTGACCATATCTAAAATAACTTATTTTAAATCATTATTCTTAAAACTTGCATGTAAAATCATAAGTATTTTGTAACAAAATCAACTTAAACCAACAAGCCCTTTAAAACATAGCACATACTCTAATCTTCTATTTCACAGTATGGTAGAATTGTGACAATAACTAAATTAGTGGCTAGTAAAGGTAAGGCCAAGAATGATGCCAATAGACTAAAGTGGCTAATACATGTTTAATGTTCTTACAATGATGTTGAAAATTCATATATGCTTGGGGATCAAGATGGTGCAAGATCATTTGAATGACGGTGGTTGTGTTAAATTGTGGAGGTGGGTGAAAACATAAGCAACAAGCAAGTCATAGGAATAGTTGGGCTATTAGAGTGAGATGGTAGGGGTAGTGAGAAAGGTCATGTGGGTGGTAAGGGCTAGGTCCACTAGACTTACAAGCTAAATAAGTAAATAAGATGTCATTAGTAGTAGTTAATACCAAGGCATAAGATAGCTTAGTTGATGAGCTAGAGTGTGCATCAACTGAGTGGATGGAAATGGTAGGTAGAAAGAGGACAATCAAGGTTGAGAAAGCACATATGTGTAGCATAAGAGAGTTAGTAGAGATAAAAAAAGGGTTAAGGCTGGAACTAGCATTTTTGGTTGGATGAAGGAGGGCAGGGATGAATAAGTGCAAAGGTTGTATGCATGAGAAGCTCTCTCAAACCTCATCATTTGTTGAAGAAGATCTTTGTTTGTTAGTAAATCTAGATTTTGCCAATGCCCATAGCATCCTGCCTAATGGGACACGATATCGCATGGGCCGCGATATCGCATAAGCGATATCGTATCTTCCCCTGCGATATCGCATACGCGATATCGCGGTGCACCACCAAGTCTATAAATAAGAGGTGGCTCTCCCTTGTTTCTCATTTAGATCTAGACCCTTAGCCAAAATTTGGCATTTTTACCTCTCCAGAGATAGAATATTTTCCATGTGCTCGCAGTAGGGGCTCCAAACTGAATGGATCTTTATTCGAGCAAATATTATACCTGAACACATGTTTGTGTATGGAAATAAAGATGAACTTCTTGGATAAACCTTGTAGTGCATGGAATAGGCTAAATAGGATTTTACTTATTGTTATTTATTATTTATCATTTAAATTCTTTGTTAGTCATTAAACCTCTCTCAACCCTTCTATCGTAGTTAAGTGCACAGTAGGACTGCTTCGAGCACGTGTGTTACGCTTGGTGATCCCAACAACGAATAGCGTTTGGTAACCAAGGTTGCATTGGTTCAAGGTGTGAACGATAAGTGGGAATGGATACTGATGCTAGGTTAATTAAGAATTAGTTAGTTAGTTAAAGTTAGTTAATTAGTCTCTTCACCCTTCACCTCGTTAGCATAGGAGATAAAACAGAAAAGATATAAAAATCACATACCTCAAACTTACTTAACCATACACTGTAACAAATACAAGTAAGTCTGGGAAGACAACGAATGATTAACCTTAAGTGTTCCATGAGGCATGTAGGCACTTAGTCTATGTAGTTTGACTGGATCATGCATGTAACGATCGTATTCATATGGTTGAGTGTAGGGGTACCTCGCCACTCATCATAGGCGCCATTGCTGGGGACTAAGTGTTTGTGCGCTAAGTAGAACATAGGAAATCACTCACATCATTGGGAGCTTAAACGAACCTTAGGGTTAATTAAATGAAAAATTATATAACGGTTAAATAGCACACCGACAAGACACAATGTCTTCTTCTTCTTCTCATAAGAGCATTTCACCACCTAGGGATCATACAAGAAACAGTCGGCACCAAACACATAACCAAAATCCGCTAGTTCCTCAACATCATCGAGTGGTATATACTCATCCCGATGAGTATATACCCAATTTTACTTTTATCCTGCATCAGGATGAACAACTATGCTGGAGAGACTTGCAAGGTAACATAGTGTTACCTCCAGATCGGGTAGTCCCTGACATGCTTTTTCATGCTCTTGCACTAATAGGCATGACACAGCTATACACTGAGTACGTTATAGGTGATTTTAACATAATTAATTACCATCCCATAGTAGCACAACGTTTAAGGGAGTTGCGGCAGGAGAGCCACCATACATTGTTGAAGGGCAAAGGGGTCCCGCACGTCCTAAGTGAAATTAGAGATGGTGAACCACTTATAGCGGGTTCTCCATCAAATGATGTTCCCCCTCCTAAAAATAGTGAGGAGGTGAGGTATCAGAACCTACACTCCATGATACACAACCCTAGTTCTGATCCTCGTGAACACCAATTGTTCACTAAGGGAACAAAAACACATGACAAGGATGGGCATTCAGATTGTCATCACGATCGGGGCCATAGCCATAGAAGAGAAGGTAAGAAACATCATCATGGCGATGGTTCTCCTTCTTCTTCCCCTTCATCACATCATTCACCCTCTCCTTCCACATCAGGGTGCAGTCATCAAGAGCATAACAGTGAGGATAGAGGTAAGTGAAATGAGAGACCTCGACAAGAGAGTCGAGAGAGAGGACGAGGGTAGTCAAGAGAATCAAGGCATGAACGAAGGGAAAGTAGGGAACAACGTAGACATCATAGATGTCATGAAAGAGATGATCATGAAGAATCCCTACTTTCCACCCAGAGGATGCTAGATATTACGGAGGCAGTTAGAATACCCACAAGGCACCAAAAAGATGCTCGAATCAAGAGATTGGATATGAATAATATCCCCCGCTTTGAAGGAGGATACAATGCTGATCTGAAAAATCATTTACAAGTATTCCACAATGCCTACCCCTTGCAAAACATAGAAAATGAGTGGAAAAAATTAAATTTATTTCCTAGGATACTCATAAAGGAAGCAAAGAGTTGTTACTGATCCTTACAGTCAGAAACCATTAGGAGATGGAGTACGATGTTAGAACTCTTCAACGATAAATATCAAACGTACTCCAAAGTGTTTAACTTGCATAAGCAGATCCAAGGATGGAAGCAAGGTAATCATGAACCCTTGGATGCTGCCATGGGCTAATATTATGCATTGCTACATCGTTTCCCAAGCCATGGTTACGCACAACAGGATCAACTTCGCCACCTTGTAGATGGGCTAAGGTATGAAACTAGGAGAACCCTTGGGACTTATGCTCAAGGGAGACTATCTGAACTTAGATCCCATGAGATTCATTAAGTGTTGGAGTAAGTAGCCAAAGAAGAAGGGGAGCTATTAAAATGAGAAAGTGTGGAAGAATATAACTGTGATCCTTCCCTCTAGAAGAGGGAAGTGAGATTCTGCGATGAAAAGGATGAGTCACCACTCAAAGAGTTGGTGAATAGAAAAACCTTGCCACTTAAAAAGCTAACAATGGAAGTATCGGCTAAGGTAGATGAAATATGGAGCTCCTTAGACAGTAAAATTGAAATTGTCCTGAAAATCATAGAGGAGTCTAAGGAGGAACAAAGTAGTGACAAGGATAAGAAAAAGCGGAGAGATTTAGACCTTGCACATAACAAGGGTAAGGGAAAAATGAATATCACCGATGAGGTTGTGGATTCAGATACAGAAAATGATGGTGGATGGAGATCTACCAATATGACCATCCTAAGGGATGTTTCCCAATCATCTCACATCTATAAGAGTCTGGGGTGTATGCACTCAACCCGAGACTTAACCGATGGCAGGTACCCCAGAGGTTACCTTATCTCCAAGGTAACCCAAGACAGTTCCACCAACCGTTAATGTATTATCCTAGTGGAACTCCACCACAACCCATCAGGCAACACCAGCAGTGGCAACACCCACATTCATGAGAGATGCCACCACCAAGACAACAATACCCTTACCGACAACCAGAACCATATGGCTACTACGTGTAGCAGCTAGTTTCTCCAAGTGACTCCATGGGTCACACAACTCCACAACGTCACTACCAAGTTTGGGAGTATTTTAGAAGGACTCCTTCTCCTCCAGGAGACGCTCCACATCCATACCATCCTCCAAATCCATCCGCCTCTCTCACACCATTAGTTCCAATACCACCTGCTCCAAAAATGCAAGGGGAACTCCCCACTCAACAGCAGCAACGTAATGCTACGAGAGCCGTAAACCTTCAACCCACTACTGGTTCTGACAACCACAAGAAGAGAAGACATTTCTTCAGAACCAAAAGCCCAAACAAGCTCTCACAACCACAAGCAGTTGAGTTTGTGTTCGCTCCTCCAGCACATAAGGCTTTGGAGCTCCCTTCAAACCAATACCAGAGCTCAACGCATACGATTATGTTAACACATACTGTAACCGACTGGATCAAGGTAGGCCACCTTCCCAAGAAACTATCTGACCCTAGAAGTCCCTTGATCTACCTTCAAGTCACTGGGAATGAACCTTATAAGGCTCTTCTTAACTTAGGTTCTAGAGTCAACTTAATCTCATTAGAAATGTATCAAGCCTGGAACCTGCCCCAACTCAAGAAGAGAAATATTCAACTAGGGCTAGTAGACCAGTCCATCACCATTCCCTTGGGATTGGTGGAAGACATCGTTACCATTGTGTGTGGTTGGTCATACCTAGCTGATTTCCTGGTGATAGAAGTCAACAATAATGAAGGGGACTTCCCAATTATAATGGGAAGGGCATGGCTAAGCACAATAGATGCATGCCTAGGAATTCACAATCTTTCCTTGGAAATATCTAGGATAAATATTTATGAAAAGATTGAGAAGAAGAAAGTTCCATGCATCACATACAGTGACTCATCAGGTGATGACATGGAGGAATACTCAACATCTCCTACATGCAACCGGTGTGAGCTTGAAACTCTGAGACAAAGGTGCCTGTATGTAGCAACCACACAACAAGTGGAAACCCCATGGTTGACAGCTAATCGAAAGAGAAACCGACCAACATGCATGGAACGAACTAAGGGAATAACTTATGCCAACAACCAAGGCATAGATACATTGGAATATGAGCATCACTGACTTCCACCCCTTAATCTAAGAACATCTGTTGGGAGAAGTTGGACACTTCTAAGAAACTCAAATAGGCATTCATTATTTCGAATCTCTCCTTTTCCATTATTCATGGGGGAGATGGCCACCTATGCTAATCATTTGGGGCCCTCAGTTCTTTTTAAGTTTTTGTTTTACACATTTTTGTTTTGCAAATTTTTGTTTTACAAATTTATTTAACTTTTTTTTTTTTACAACATCGTTATACTTTTTCATTTTGTGTGTGTGTGTGTGTTATCCATCTTGTAAGTTTGTCATCCAATAAGTGTTCTTCATGAAAGTATGAACTGTTTTCCTATTAATTGCTAATGTTTGGTTTTTACCTCTAAGTTATGATGTTGATACTAAGGTATGGTTCTTTTGATATGACAGGCAATGAGTCCACTTCACCCATACATCCACAAATTTCTATGGTCTCTCTAGGCTTGGAAATGTACAGTCCCTTTTTCAATAATAAGAACTATAATGAATCGATGACTGGGCATTTCTCAAACTAAGGAAGGACTCAAGGATTGAAAAGGGTGTGACTTCAAGGGAACTTGATGCATTTGTGTTGGCCATTCTCTTGGGTGCTTGGATGTGTTCTTGATTTTTCTTACAGTTTTGACATTACTCAATCATTGGGAAGCTGAGAAAATAAAAATAACAAAGTCTTTGCATGGTGTGGTTCTCACATATAAACAAAAAAAACAAAAAAAACTATGAGAATTCAAAGCACATCCCGTAGACAAAATAACCATTTGGGCTACAAGCACTAGTTACAGAAAAAAAAAATGTTCCCTTTAACTAAGGCCCTTCTCACTTCCCATTCTCTCCTCCTTGTTTCGTCGGAATGGTGGTGGCTCTTGGGTGAAGGCATTCTTGTTACTTCAAGAGGATGGATTGGCCGAATACATTGATGCAAAGTCACTGGATGTGGTTTGTTTGAGGCTGGACTTGGAATGGGATCTGCTAAGTTACATTAATCATGAAATACACAAGGAGGTGTACACCACCTTGTTCTTGGGATTCCATTCCATTCTCTTCTCTTCATCCTTCTCTCCATTGTTCACCTCATTGCCAGTTGTATCATTAGTGCATATTTTGGTTGACACATTCTTTTTTTTTGGTAAATTCTTGTGGTTAAGACTTTAACTCTTGTTCCAAATGACATTCCTAGAGCCTACAGACTCTTTGAATGTGGGTTTGTCAAGGCATTAAGGGCATAAACCTGCTTTGGGGAGGACCCACTGACTTTCCTATTTGGTGCATCTGTTAAATTCTTTCCCTTAACATTTTTGCAATTAACTTTATTTTGTTTATTTCCATATTGACATCCATTTCATCGATGTTATAGTTGTCTCTTTTTCACCATCTTTCTTGTTCTTTATTCTTTCTCCATTCTATCGCTACCAGAGGCTCGCTCTTAGTTATCGAGATCCTAACCCAAATTTTTTGATTTTTTTTCTTAACCCCTACATCTTCGATAGTCACCACTATGATATCTCTAGATCCATATTAGCCATACCACAACTCAGCCAATGGACCTTTCACTGAAGCAAGATATCAATTGCATTCTGATTCATTTACCCTTACAAATATAAAGATTATGTTGTGTGTGCAGATGGAAATCATGCAACAATGGATTGGATCTAGAGAGACCACTTGGAATGGATTAGTGCTGGAATAGCTATGCAAGAATAAGATGGATGACGCACTTATGGATGGACAACGAAAGGCACAATCTTGGCATTGGCAGTAGCAAAACTTCTTTCTCTCTCTCTTTCTCAACTGCCAAATAAGGCCTGATGTCAAATGTATAAGGTGTTCACCCTTGTTGTCATGAATACCAATTTTTTCTTGTCTTGTAATGATGATCCATTCACATGTCATCCCATTAGTTTCATTTTGAGTCAATAATCCCATACCTTCCCAATGTTTTGTAAGGAACTCGAGGACGAGTTTTTATTTAGTCATGGGGGTATGATGGGACGCAATATCGCGGTGCGCCGCCAAGTCTATAAATAAGAGATGGCTCTCCCTTGTTTCTCATCTAGATTTATACCCTTATCAAAACTCTGGCATTTTTACCTCTCCAGAGATAGAATATTTTCCATGTGCCCGTAGTAGGAGCTCCAAAGTGAACAGATCTTTATTCGAGCAAATATTGTACCTGAACACATGTTTGTGAACAGAAATAAAGACAAACTTCTTAGATAAACCTTGCAGTGCATGGAATAGGCTAAATAGGATTTTATTTATTGTTATTTATTGTTTATCATTTAAATGCTTTGTTAGTCATTAAACCTCTCTCAACCCTTCTCTCGTAGTTAAGTGCACAGTATGACCACTTCGAACACATGCGTTACGCTTGGTGATCCCAGCAACAAATAGTGATTGGTAACCAAGGTTGCATTGGTTCAAGGTGTGAACGGTAAGTGGGAACGGATACTGATGCTAGGTTAATTAAGACTTAGTTAGTTAGTTAAAGTTTGTTAATTAGTCTCTTCACCCTTCACCTCGTCAGCATAGGAGATAAAAAAGAAAATATATAAAAATCACATACCTCAGACTTACTTAACCATACACCGTGACAAATACAAGTAAGTCTGGGAAGACAACGAATGATTAACCTTAAGTGTTCCATAAGGCGTGTAGGCACTTAGTCTGCGGAGTTCGACCAGATCGTGCATGTAACGCTCGTATTCGTATGGTTGAGTGTAGGGGTACCTCGCCACTCATCACTACCCACATGTTTAAGGGCTTAAATATGGTCATCCTCTACAATGTTAGCCTTTATCTACTCTATGATGTGCCTTATCTTCATTTTGAGTTATTATTAGATCAAAGATATTAACTGAAATCTTAAAACAATTGACACCAATCAAAATAAAACAAGACTCTTGATTTGAAAACTCCAAGTTATGGCTTTAATTTTAGTAGGCAATGCTAAGTTATAAAGTTATAATTTGACTATACATCTTAGGGTTAAATATTATTTTAAAAAAAGTTTAAAATTCCAACACCAAAGAAATAAAAAAAATAGCTAGATTTATGAGCTAGCTTTATACTTAATTAATTAATTTTACCTAGGATTTGAGATTGACTAGGACTATGTGAGCTCTACACTTGAATTTTTCCTATTTCGTTTCTTGGTTTTTTCTTTAAATTATAAACTAGGATGTAGGCTAAAGGATCTATATTTAGTTGACATACAAATTTTTAGGTAGATGTTGTTTTGACCCCAAAATGTATGATTAAACTAAATTCAAAAAATGTACAATATGGGAAACATTAGAACTATGATAATATTTTATTTGTAAATTGGAATATCTTTATTATGGATGAGATGATTGTTCTAACTTATGATGGAGGAACAATTTCATCAATAAAAAGGGATTAACTGTAAGGGAACATTTTCTTCTACTACTAGAGTAAAAACATTATAAGTGATGCTTGTTATTACAACAAGAAGCCTTTAGAGGTTATATAAAATCAATGTTAAATCATCTTTCTTATACAAAGAGTTAGAGAAAGAAATATACATAAAACAAACTAAAAATTCTCTAATAGAAACTAACATATTTACACTAAGAAAAGGATTATACAAATTAAAACAAGCACCCATAATGTGGTACCAAAATTATCATCATCATCCTATCTTTATTCCAACAAAATAAGGTGGGGTCAACTACATGAGTTTATCAACAAGAATGAAAGCATTGCAAGTGATGCTTGTTATTGCAACAAGAAGGCTTTAGAAGTTATATCAAATCAATTTTAAATCACCTTTCTTATACAAAGAGTTAGAGAAAGAAATATACATAGAACAACCTGAAAATTTTATAATAGAAACTAACATATTTACAGTAAGAAAAGAATTAAGAAAACTAAAACAAGAACCTATAATATGATACCAAAATTATCAATATCATCCTAGCTTTATCCCAATAATATAAGGTGGGGTCAACTATAAGAGTTTTCTTTTTCCATTTCCCTCTATGAAGAGCTAAATCTTTATTCATTTACAATTTTTTTAGATCATCTTCAATTGTTTTATTCTATGTTTTCTTTTATAGTTTTTCATTTGATGGCTTTTCTAGGATAGTGATATAGCTTAATATCCTATTATCTTGGCATATGCCTAAATCATTTAAGATGTCATTCTTATAACTTATTTGAAATACAAGTTACTTTAATCCTTCCTCTAATGCCTCTATTATGTAATTAATCTCTTTATAGAATATTCAACATCCATCTAAGCATTTACATTTTTTCCCATTTGATTTGTTATTCATGCCTCATTTATATTGCCTAATATTCAACTTTATATAAGATAATAGCCTTGACTATTATTTTGTAAAATTTTCCTTTTAGTTTTATTGGGATTATTTTATCACATAAAACACCACTAGAGTGTCTCTATTTTGATTATCTCTTCTCAATCCTATTTTTTATAACTTCATCTATTTTACCATATGATTAGAGCATTGATCCTAGGTAGTAGCATTGTTTTCATTGGCTTTTAATAATTACTTATATTTTACCACAATTTATGCTTTTATGAAAATTACATTCCATATATTCTTTTTACTTCTACTAATTTTAAAATCTTTTAATTCTAGAGAATGTCTCTATTTTTTCATTTTAAAAGTATATTTTCTCAAGTTGTACCACCAACACAATATCATTTCTAAGTAGCATATACTAAAATATTTTATCCTATATTTTGTTTGCTAATATATCCACAATAATAGCAAAGTGGATGTGATTCCATAGGTTCTAATTCTAGTTGTAGCTTATTTATACATGTTTTAAAAATTGTAAATATATTTATCAAGGATGTTTTATCTTTGCAAGTCCTACCAAATAATATTTCAAAACACTCTATCATATGCATTTTTTAAATCAATAAAGATCATATATAGATAATATTTATTTTTCAAAAATTTATCCATTAATTTTTACATTAAAAAAGCCTTTATAGTAGATATTCTTAGAATAAATCAAAATTAGTTTTTTGATACTATTGATTTAATATTGAGATGTTCCTCTGTGACTCTCTTCCAAAGCTTCATAGTATGGCTCATTTGCTTAATCCTTGTTTACATTGTGCAATTTCTCACATATTTATTCTTAAAGAACATGGAGTTGTTCTCAAAGAATAATAGATTCTTAAAATGAATAAAGGAAGAGAATATGTTTTGTCCAAGAATTAATGAAAAATTGTAAGTATTATTGGCATTTCATGTTGATGATATTCTAGTTATTAGAAAGAGCTAGTAAACTTTAGCTAATTTTAAGTACTTTCTAAGAATCAATTTTAAGATATCGAACTTGGGATTAGTGAATTATTATTTAGGGATGGAGATATAACAACAAGAAGGAAAGATCATTGTAATACAAAAGAAATGTTTTAGGATTATAAGATGAAGTACACCCCAACAATGATTCAAGTATCTCGAAGATTCAAGATTGATGCTAAATGACCAGATATACATGCATAGTAAATGTTCTAATAATAAGAATGACAAAATTAAATAGAAGCATGCATGAATACAACTATGAACATACTTAAGTATGTGAAAGGAATTATTAATCTTTGATTACAATATATGGATGATCAATAAATGAAAATGATAACATACTTTGATGTTAATTGGATTAGAGATGCTATAATAAAATAATTAATAACAAGATTTCTAAATCAACTTGATTTGTCAATATTAAATTAAAATAGTGTGAAATAAAAAAGGTATCTATTTTTTCAATTGAGGTGTAGTGCAGAGTCAAGTAAGAAACCTTAAAAGACATACTATTGTTTGACCAATTTTTTGAAAAAAGTAAGAATGATATTGTTCAAAAAAATAGTCAAGATTATCTAAAATCTAATACATCATCAAAGGAATAAACATATTGAAGTGGATGTGCACTTCTTAAACCAATTTTATGATAGAAAATTCCTAACATTAAGTTACATACATGTGAAACCTTGCTTAGTGCACATAGATTATGATAGTGCTACACCTAGAATCATCTAATCATTGATAAAACATAGCCATGCATGTGACTAATTAATAAACATAATGAAAAAAAAGAATCACTATTAAAATTTTTAATTCCAAGGATAAGATTTTTTCTTCCTTAGGGTCATTGTTAAAATTATATTAATAAATTTCATAGGATTACATTATGAATTCATTCTTTAATAGAATGGACCATGGGTTATTTTATTATCTAGAATCTCTATCTCCCATGTATCAATGGATGTTTCCATCTTCCATAGACTTTCTTATTTTTGTTACAATCTTTGTTGTTGCCTATATGTTCTTTCTCCATCAATAATTTTGTTTCACTCACTCAACTCATCAATTAGAAGCTTGCAACTATTTATCATGGTGTTGTACAAAATACATGTTAATATGGTCATTTTGTTTATCTTCCTCATGACATGGTTCCTATCCTTTCTAGTAGGTTTCATCTTTTATTCTTCATATGGATAGACCTTACCATTACTGCCTTCCTCATGGCCTTGCTTTTCATCATCAATGATGAGTTGTAGTTTTTTTGGCTGTATCATGCATTGATGAGGCTCCATCGATGTAGTGTTTGCATTTTGCCTATAAATACATGCCTACCAATTGCATTTATGGTAACAAGATTTCAGTAGTAGTGAAGCTCTTGCAATTTGTTCATTTAAGAGTTAGAATATCTCTCCCAAGTGCCTGCAATAGGAGTCATTGAGTGTACAAATATTTATTCAAGCATCATTGTACCTAAGCACAATAGTGTGTGTGGCAATAAAGATGAGCCTTTTGATAAACCTTGTAGCATTCTAGATAGATTAAATATTTTATTTATGCATTTAATGTTTTTGATTATTTATTAATTAAATGTTTTTCCATAATTAAGCTAATGAAGTAATTAAGCAAGATAAGCTAGATAGATTACACACATAAGTACAACTACTTCAAGTATAGCACATATTTTCTTGGTGATTCTAGCAGCATTATTACTTGGTATGCCTAGTAGCGTAGCACTTGGTAACCTAACAATGGATATATGGATTTAGGACATGTGTGGAAAGTGGGACCAGATGCTTATGTTAGGACTGGTTAGACATTACTTAATTAGTTAACTTAAATTAGTTAATACAATTAATTTTATCTTCCTTTAAACACCAAAACCATAAAATACAAAATGATAAAAATCATATGCCTTAATTACACTTAATCATACCAGTGTATGTCACAAGTGTAATTGGGAATACAAAGAACAACCTTAAGGCAAGGCTCAGTTCCTAAAAGACCAGTGCACAAAAAACTATAAAGTCCACAGAATTTGCTTGGATCACACGTGAACACTTTGTGATTCATATGGTTTGGTGTAGGGGTACCTCACTGCTTATCATTGGTTTCATTGCCATTTGTTGAAACATGTGCTATCTAGGATTAGTGAATATCATATATATCATTGGACAAACTCAAGGTCAACATTCCTTACAATGACATCTAAACTACTATGCATACTAATAATTTTATTCATTTTGCAAAATGTCTTCTTCTTTCCACAAACATGAAGATGTCAAACTGCCAACCCCACAGGAGTGCAAAGTGGTATATACTCATCCAAGTGAGTATGTACCAAACTTCACCTTCATCCTACATCAGGATGAATAATTGCAATGGTGTGATATGGACGGTAACATCATCTTGCCTCCCAATAAATCTATACTTGAGATGCTACTTCAAACTCTTAAGAAGTTGGGCATCTCAGATCTTCACAAAGAATACATTATGGATGGTTATGACACTTGGGACTACCATCCCACTAAAACACAACGTAGGTGAGATCGATCTCAGGAGAAGCTCCATGAGGCTATGAAGGAGAAACATTACACTAATCCCTTATTCCTACTAGATCAAGATGACAATGAGGATCCTCCCTGTGAAGGTTCTTAACATGAAGATTCTCCATCCCCTGTTGTTGGTCACGAGGGTATGATCTTGAACCAATGATCCAAAATTCATAAATTAGGTTCAGGAAAGAGTGATAGTAAAGGTAGGGACTTGGGTAAATGTCACAATAGCAAGGGATCTAAGGATGGTGGTCATAATGATCAAAAATGTGGTGGTAGGCACTACAATGGCAGTGGCGATCCATCTTCCTCTTCATCTTCTTCATCTGATTCTAAACATTCCTCTTAATTTGTCAATTCTCATAGAATTCACCATCAAAATAGTCATGATGAAGGTAATCAATAAGACAACAATGATTGTGAAGCCACTAAGATTGAAGGGATGGCCGAAACCATCATCAACGCAATGATGATGATGAACCTCTGTTGGTGACTCAAAGCATGCTCAACATTGTAGAGGTAGTTAAAGCACTTAGACATAAATAATATCCCAAGATTTAAGGGGGATACAAATCTAATCCATAGATGCACCTACAAGCTTTCCGTGATGCCTATACCTTTTAGAATATATAAAATAAGTGGTAGAAACTCAAGCTCTTCCCTAGGACACTCATAAAAAAAGCTAAAAGCTAGTACCAGTCCTTGAAACTGGAATCCATTCACTGATGGAGTACCATGTTAGAGCTATTTAATCACAAATATTAGACATACTCTAGAGTGTCTAATATGAGAAAGAAAATATTGAAAATAGATGATACATGAACCTTTAGATGCCACCATGGATAGATACTATTCACTCTTACATCAATGCCCTAGCCATGATTATTCTCAGAAGCAACAGCTTTGCCACATCATAGATGGGCTTAGAGCAGAAACTAGAAGAACCCTTAGGGTGTATGCCCAAAGAAGATTGTTTAAACTAAGAGCTCATCAGATCCAATGGTCGATTGAGTAGGTAGCAAAAGAAGAAGCTGAGCTACAAAAAAGAGAAAGTGTAGAAGAGTATAATAGGGACCCTTCCATTAGAAAATGAGAGGTCCAATTTTGTGACATGAGGAGTCACCACTTGATGAAGTGGTAAATAGGAAAACCTTGCCCATCCAAAAATCTATTTATGATATTTTAGCAAAGGTTGATAAATTATGGGACTCTTTGGATGAAAAATTTCAAACTGCTATGAAGATTGCTAAAGAATCCAAAGAGAAAAATAGTGATCATAACTGCAGGAGGTAAAAAGAAGCTGAATGCACCTACCAAAGAGGTAAGGGAAAAGCTGTGGCCATAGAGGAAGTTGTGGAAACCAACTCTGATGATGAAACTAATTATGACATCTGTCAATATCAACATCCAAAGGGTTGTTTCCTTATGATGTCACATTTACAAGAGTCTATGTTGTATGCATTAAATCTTTAACTAGCACATAGGCAAGCACCTAGATGATTACCTTATCCTCAAGGCAATCTAAGGTTGTTCTACCAAAAACAATAATCTTACTACCCAACTGGAGCTCCTTCACAGCCTTATGAATAATACTAACAATGGTACCAACCACGATCATGGGGAATGCCACTGCCAAGGCAATAGTACCCTTATAGGCAACCAGATCCATACAGGAACTATGTTTAGCAACATGTCTCTCCAAAACATTTTGCAAGTCATACTTCATTTTAGCATCACTATTACCCTCTAGAGTAACACCAAACACATTCATCGACTACTTGAGGGGAAAGCCCATATCCATACCACCCTCCACATCTGTCTACACACACACCTCCACCTTACCTCTTGCTCCATCCATGCAAGGTGAGATTTCTCCATAGCTGCAACATTGAATTGCTACAAGGGTTGTACATTCATAACTAGCTTTCTAGTTGAGTAGTTTAAATAATTGATCTAGAAAAATACCCTTCTTTTAACCCAACATTCCTCTCCAACTGTCACAACCTAGTATGGTCGATCATGCTACATCTCCAATACCCTCATCCTCTACATCAAATACCTTCAAGTATCCTTCAAATCAACTACCACCTTGAATTCACATTATGATGCTAACTCAAGGCTAGCAATCTTCCCATGAAAATATTTGATCCAAGAAGTCCACTTATTTACCTACAAATTACTGGACATGAGCCATGTAAGGCTCTTCTTAACTCTAGTTCTAGAGTTAATCTCATCTCCCATGACATGTACAAGGCCTAGAACCTACCACCTCTCAAGAAGAGCAACATCCATCTAGAATTAGTAGATTAGTTAATTACTATCCCTCTAGGATTAGTAGTGGACATTGTGACCATAGTTTGTGGGTGGTCCTATCCTGCTAATTTTCTAGTAATCAAGGTTAAAAACTACAAAAGTGACTTCCCCATCATTATGGGAAGAGCATGTTTAAGCTTGATCAACACATGTATGGGCATAAGGGATCTCTCTCTAGAAATCTCCAAAGAAAATGAATTGGGCAAGATAGAGAAGAAGCATATTCTATGCATCACGTATAGTGATAATGGGTGCAATTGAATGCAAAAGATTTGGTCCATCAAAATTACATACATTAAAATATGTAATCAGTGTGCACAAGAAATCAATATTCAATAGTGTTTATATGTAGCAGCCACAAAACAAGAGGGCACTTAGTGGCTAATAGCTAACTCATATAGTAGCACCTTATGCATGGAACCAATTGAGAGCCTAACATGTGCTCATGTTGAAGGTATGGATAATCTTAAACAAGTTCATCCCCAACTCTTTGATGAAGATGATGATACTTGTTGGGGAGAGTTGGAAATTCCTTATAACTTCAACCAAGAGCCCCTAGAGCTAAAAACTTTACCAACTCACATGGAATATGCATTTTTAAATAATGATAAATGTATCGTAATTAATGCAAACTCAGCTTCTGAACAAAAAAAAAGTTGTTAAAAGTTGTTAACAAATGGCCAACAACCTTTGCTTAGTCATATCTTGAGCTAACAGGAATCGATCTAAGGATATGCCAACAACACATTTACACCAGCCCAGCCATGAAGCCTAGAAGGTAGCCATAGAGGCAGCTAAACCTCAAATTGAGGCAAATCATCAAGGAGGAAATTAAATAACTCCTCAAGGAAAGTTTCATCTATCCCATCACAAATAGTGAGTGGGTTAGCCCACTTGTAATTGTGTTAAAGAAAGGTGGAAAGTGGTGGGTTTACATTAAATTTAGACTATTGAATATGGCAACATTTAAAGATCATTTTCTATTGTCATTTATGTATCAAGTGTTGGACACCATATCCAAAAATTATTATTAGAGCTTCTTGGATGGTTATAGTGGCTATAACCAAATACAAATTACAATAGAAGATCAAGCCAAGATGATATTTATGAGTCCTTAGGAAACTTTTGCATATTGTAAGATGCCATTCGGTCTATGCAATGCCCCTACAACATTTCAATGCTTAGTTCTTAATATTTTCCAATAGTAGATCAGTAATGGTGTGTAAGTCTTCATGGATGAATTTTCCACCTATGGAGTCACATTTGAGCAAGCCTAGGACCACCTTGAGCAAGTACTAAAGAGATTTGTTAAAATAAATCTATAGCTCAACTTGCAAAAGAGCCATATCATGATCTAAGAAGGCATTGTACTAGGGAATAGAATCACTAAAGCAGGGATTGAGGTAGACCTAGAAAAGATAAGGATCATCCAATGAATAACACACTAGCCAAAGAGAGTTAAAGATGTTCAATCATTTTTTGGACACATTGGCTACTGCTGACAATTCATAGAGAATTTCTCTAAGATTGCAAAATTGTTGGTAGAGCTTACAAAGAAAGATGTACCTTTCATATGGACCAAAGAATCTGAACATGCATTTCAATAGTTAAAGGAGAAACTCATAGAAACACCAATACTATGAGCACCAAATTAGTCCAGACCTTTCCACATCATGATATATGCATCTAACTATGTCTTGGAAGTAGTGGTCACGTAGATCAACAATAAGAGCCCATACTACATCCACGACATAAGCCAAAGCATTATGAAAGCATAATTAAATTACACCACCACAAAAAAAGAACTAATGACCATTGTGTACACTCTAGAAAAGTTCAGGAACTATCTTCTTGGCTATAAAATATTCGTGTACATAGACCAAAATGCAATCCACTTCCTCATGAACAAGCCAACGGTGAGCCCTTGTGTCATATAATGACTTGTGATCTTGCAAGAATTCAATCTCAAAATGGTAGATTGAAAAGGGACTAGGAATGTGGTCACTAACCATCTCTCTTACTTAAGATGGGATAATACAAAAGAGGAGAGCCTACTCTCTAATCAGTTTTGAAATGAACTCCTTTTTACAAGAGCAATAAATGAACAAACATCCATAGAAACAACATGGTACAATGGCATCCTCACTTATCTTCTTACTCAGTAGATGCCACAAGATTTTGACTTCAGAAAGAAGTAACAGTTTCTTCATTGAGCCAAATATTTCATGGAAATCAACAAACAACTCTATAAGGTGTGTGCTAATGGCCTGATTCATTGGTGTGTCCCTAATGAAGATCAATTACACCCTCTCCAAGATGCTCATGAAGGGCCTTGCAAAGATGACTATGCAAGGAGATGCACAACCATAAAAATACTAATGGTAGAATACTATTGGCCTATGATCTTCAAGGATGTCCACCATTTTGTCCAATCTTGTGAACATTATTAACAGGATGGGGGGATGATTTCTCACATGGAAGGTCCTCAATAGTGGATTCAACCATTGAAACCTTTTGACATATGGGGCGTTGACTTCATGGGTCCCAACACACCCATGTTCAACAGAAAGGAAAATATTATCATAGCAATTAACTACTACATAAAATGGGTAGAAGTTGCAACTGTTAATAATTGTACATTGTTTGTCTACTACTACTAGATTTATATAACAAAACATTGTAAATAGGTTTGGGGTGCCATGTTTACTAATTTCTGATAATGGAGCCCATTTCACAGGTGCCACTTTTAGAAAGTTAATGCAACAACTGGGGGTTGAATGCAAATTAACAACATCCTACCATCCCCAAGCCAAAAATCAAGTAGAGGTAACCAACTGAGATATCACAAAAATACTAATATGGACTATTAGCAAATATAGGAAAGATTGGAGTACAAAACTTAACAATGCTCTCTGGGCTTACCGTTGAGCATGAAAAACTTAACATGATTTGAATCTTGACCTAAGTCTAGCACAGAAAGAAAGATTTATCAACCTAAATGTGCTAGATAAAAACTAATTAGTGGTTGTATCTATGAATGAGATGCACAAGCCATTCAGCAAGCAATGTCATGACCTAAGAATATGAAATGTAAAACTTCAACTAGGAGATAAGGTCCTCTACTAGAACCCCACACATGTACCCTAGAAGGCAAACTTTCAAACATTATGTGAGGGACCTTATATAATTGATCAAACCTTTTCCTTTGAGGCCATGTTAATCTACAAACCTAAAATCCCAAATAAAAAGCAACTGGTCAACATCCAACAAGTAAAACCTTTCCTCGAACCAACACAAGCCAATGCAACTACCACCTTGATGGATGGACAATCATGTTCCATTTTTAGATCTCCTCCCTCTAACTCAGTCATGGTGGAGATGGCCATCTGTGCTAACAACCCATATGTCTTCTCAATTTTTCTACTTTTTTATTTTAAATTTTTTATTTTTACAAATTTTTTATTTTCAAAATTTTTCCTAATTTTACACCATTGTTAGTACATTTGAGCCTTTCTTGATTATTTTACACTTTCTTATATATTTTACTTTGTTTTTTTTTTGTCAAGTGCAATATTTCCTTATTTTCACTAATAAAAATTGCTTTATTACCACAAGACATAGTGCCACTATTATTGTTTACTAATGATGGTTTGTGCTTAATGTTGTGATTGTTGATGTCTAGTTTCTATTTTTGAATTCTGATGTCTGATGACTATGACATAGTTTATTTTTCATGGAATAGGTAGTGAGTCCACATAATCTACCCATCCAATAAACTCTATGGTTTTCTTTAGTCTAGGAATTTTAGGTCCCTTCCATTAAAGAAACTTTTAATTAATCGATGACCTTGGTAGTTCCAAGATTAGGAAGGATTCAAAGGTTTGTAAAGGGTGTGACTTTAAGGGGACTCTATACTTTTTGTACTCTTCTATTTACTTGAGTGCTTGAGTGTTTTTCATGGACTTCTTACCATTCCATTTCACCCACTAATAGGAAGTCAAATAAAGTCTTTGCATTGTGTGATTCCCATCCAAAAAATTCAAAAAAATGATGGGAATTCAAAGCACATCCCTTAGACACAATAAATGAATAAGTCTTTTAATGGTGTGGTTCCCATTCAAAAAAAATAATGGAAATTCAAAGCACACCACTTAGACAAATAAACAAGCTACAAACATTGATTATGGAACAAGAAAGACATGCACCCATGCCTGAAGGTCCCCTCTAACTAAGGCCCTCTCACACTTCCTACTTCTCTATTTTCTTCTCTTTATGGAATAATGGTTGTTTTGTGGAAGCACTCTCATGTCTTGTGTAAGTGTACTGATCTTAGAATGATGATGCGAAGTCACTAAAAGTGACTAGTTTTCATCTGGACTAAGGATGAATCTTCTCGGGTCATTTTAAAAAAAAATTCCACAATGAACTTGTTATGATCTCAATTCATAATTCCATTCCACCTTCTCCATCATCCATCGATGCTACCATAACTCACCTCACTACTAGGTTCTATGTTATGCTCTATGTCCTGGTCAAATGTGTTTGAATTCTTGGGTAGATTCTTCTTGGTTGGTCCTTAACTTTTCATGACCATTAATCAACTATGTGGTCCATAAACTCCTTAGTTGAGGTTATGCAAGGGCAACAAGGGCATGGGCTTGCTATGGGGAGGACCTACTTGCATAGCTCTTGGTTTGGTTAGTTGGGTTCCTTACCTAAGACATTGCTACAATCCTATCTTTCACATATTCTCTTGTGTATTTCACTTAGTTCTCCTTAACCTTTTATTCTATTTATCCCATGAATCATTTTTTCTCCATTTTTTCCAATTTTATGAGCTCTAACACCCTCTTCTCATATTTTCATACTATTCCTGGCCTTTTGAGCTTTCATATGATCCAAATTTCATTCAAAAACTCTTTGTATTTTGCAAGTTTAACAAAAGTCAATGGTCGTCTACAATGGTCAATAACTGTGTGGACGAGGCCCCATCAATGAGGCCTCATCAACGCAATGAAAAAATCCTATATATATCACAACACACGTAGAAATTTTTGTCATTTGCCTCATAACACACAAGGAGTTTTTGCCATTTTCAGAGTCCAAAACCTTCCAAAGCCCTTAACTTCCCAACTATTTGTTCAAATCACTCCATTCTTCAATCCTGTAGTTACTAGAGGTAAGCTCTTTATTGTGGGGGCTATAAATCTTAAGGTTTCTGGTGAAATTTTTTAAAAAAATTTCTAACTCCCCTAAAGGGTTAATAACCTTAAAAATATACAAGCATCAACTTCTTTGAGAGTTAACCCTTTCAACAATCTCCAAGATGATATATTAACAATAACACATAAATAAAATAATGATTGGAGTAATTAAATCAGCCATAATCACAACTTAGCCAAGTGTAACTATCCTAAAGATATAAAGGTATTCCAATTGCTTCATGTTACACAACAATTACTAATCCATGGTCTTATTATGATTACAGATGGCACCAAGACCTAAGCACCCATAGGAAGGAGAACCTTCTCAACTAAGGAAGAAATGGCCCAAAGCTAGACAGGGCTAACAAGAACAAGCCCAAGAACTACCAGAGGCAACACATGTAAAGGAAACTCTTCATGAAGAACCTAAAGTGGAATCTATTTAATATATTCCAAAAGAAGAAGTGTCCACAGAACAATCACAATAAGGGGAAGCACCTGGGCCCATGCCAAGGCTTGAAGCCACTTTACTCACGTCTACCTTAACATCATCAGGTCCCAAGAGATTCAATGATTAGTTCTTCAAAAAATAAACTTTGGGTCATTCCTAGAGAAAGCTCCATCAGACATCAAAACACAACTGGAAGCCTCTCCCATGTGGCCAATCATCATATCCAATGGGGAATGGTACATGGAAGAGACATGTCTCTTCTAGAACAATAGAAGGTTGGGGTCCATAGTCAAAATCAAGGATATTTAAGTATCTTACTTGGCTGAGGTTGTCACATAGGCACTAGGATTGCCTAACATTAGAGCAATTACTCTAATAATTAGAGTGATTATTATTAGAGCGATTACTCTAATTATTAGAGTGGTTATTATTAGATCAGTTACTATAATTATTAGAATGGTTATTATTAGAGTGAAAATTTCTCTAAAATTAGAGTGGTAGTTTCCCTAAAATTAGAGGGGTAGTTTCTCTAAAATTAAAGTGGCAATTTTTGTAATTATTAGAGTAGTTGCTCCCAAGCCTATAAATATAGTGCCCATGCACACAATAGGAGGAAATGAGAAGAAGGAGTCTGGTAGTAGTCAAGTAGCGAAACTCTTGTAGTCTATTTGGAAGTTAGAGCAGTTTCCAAGTGCCTGTAATAGGAGGTCGAAGTGTGGATGGATCTTTATTCGAGCATTGTGTACCTGAGCACACCTTGTGTATGGCAATAAAGATGAGCTCTTCAATTCATCCTTGCAACACTTGAGATTTGTTTGCTTACTCATTTATTTTATTTTATTTACTTATGCATTTATTTTATTTTATTTTATTTTATGCACTTTACATTTATGTTATTAGCGTAGCAATTCATTTTAATTAATTAAGAAAATCATTAAAATACACTTAGTATGATCACTTCAAGCATGCGTGTAACACTTGGTAACCTAGTAACGATTAGTGTTTGGTAATCCCAGTAGTGTTGCACTAGTTCAAGATGTGTACGGCAAGTAAGAATGGATGCTAGTGTTAGGATTAGTTAGAACTTTGTTAATGAGTAGTTAAGATAAATTAGTCACTTAGTTATCTCTCTTCTCCCTTATTGGTAGTAGGACATAAAAACATAAAAGCTATAAAAATCATATGCCTCAAACTTACTTAACCATAAAATCGTGACATACAAGTAAGTTTGGAAAGATAATGATCTACCAACCCATCCTTGTTCCAGAAAGGCACATAGGCACTTAGTCCTTGGTATTTGACTGAATCATATGTCAAACGCTTGTATTCGTATGATTGAGCATAGTGGTACCTCGCCACTCATCATTGGTGCCATTGCCAGGGACTTAGTTGTTTGTGCGCTAATTAGAACATAGGAAATCATTCACATCATTGGAATGAACCCTTAGGGTTGATTGAGGAAATAATAAATAAGAGTACATTACACACTGAATAGACAAGTATGTCTCCTTCTTCATACGAAAGCACCTCACCGCCTAGGTCTGAAACAAGAAATAGTCAGTGGCGTAATGCACATGACATTGATCCACCAGTCACTCAACAAGTTTGAGTGGTATATATTCATCCTGATGAGTATATACTAGACTTCCTTTATCCTCCATCAAGATGAACAATTGTGTTGGCAAGACTTAGAAGGTAACATAGTGTTACCTCCCAATTGTTCAGTCCCAAGCATGCTTCTTTGTTCTCTCACACAAATTGGTGTGCTGCACTTATACACAAAATACATTGTGCAAGACCATGAATCGAGAGAATACTATCCCATGAAAGCACAACATCAAAGGGACTTACAACAGGAGAGACATCATAAGTCTTTGAAGGGTAAGTGATCCCAGGATGCCCCACATGTCTTAAGCAAAAATGAGGGTGGTGAACCTACCTTAGGCAGTTACCCACACAATGATGTTCCTCCCCTTGACTTTGGCCAAGGGGTTATGTATTAGAACCTTCATTCCACTATTCACAATCCAAGTTCTAATACCCATGGGTACAAAGGATCCAAAAAAGGAACATGAACACATGATCAAGGTGGACATTCTGATCGTAATCATGATCGAGGCCGTGACCGCCGAAGAGAAGGTAGCAGACATTGTCATGGTAATGGTTCTCCTCCTTCTTCACCTTCATCATCTCCTTCACCCTCTCCTTCAATATCTAGATGTGGTCATAAAGAAAAAGACCATGGGAATAAAGGTAGGCAAAGTGGAAGTCATTGACAAAATAGCCAGGAAAGGGGACAAGGGCACTCTAAAGAGTCACGACATAGAAGAAGGGAGAGTAGGGAACAATGTAGGCATCATAGACACCATGGACGAGATGATCATGATGAACCCCTACTCACTACTCAAAGTATGTTAAATTCCAACAAGGCACTAGAAAGATAGTAGGATCAAGAGATTAGATATGAACAATATCCCATGATTTGAAAGGGGATACAACGTTGATCCTTAGAATCATTTACAAGAATTCCATGATGTGTGTGCCTTACAAAACATAGAGAACAAATGGCAAAAAATTAATTTGTTCCCACAGACACTAGTTAAAGAAGTGAAAAGCCGGTACTACTCTTTAGAACCAGAATCCATTTGTAGGTGGAGTACTATGTTAGAACTATTTAATGACAAATACCAAACGTACTCCCAAGTGTCTAACTTGCAAAAGAAAATACAAGGTTGGAAGCAAGGAGGACATGAACACTTGGATGTTGCCATGGGCTGATACTATGCACCGTTACATCATTTTCCTAGCCATGGTTATTCACAAAGGGATCAACTATGCCATCTCATGGATGGGCTTAGGCATGAAACAAGAAGAACCCTTCGGACTTCTACCCAAGGAAGACTATCTGAGCTTAGGTTCGATCAAATTCAAAGACTATTAGAGCAAGTTGCTAAGGGAGAAGGTGAGCTATGGAAGAGAGAAAGTGTGGAAGAGTATAATCGAGATCCTTCCCTTTAGAAGAGGGGAGTAAGATTTTTTGAGGATGAAGAAGAGTCACCACTTGAAGAGATGGTGAAAAGGAAAAATTTGCCTATCCAAAAGTTGACATTAGAAGTATCAGCAAAGATAGAAAAAATGTGTGATTCCCTAGACAATAGATTTCAATTTGTTCTTAAAATAGTATAGGAGTTTAGAGATCAAGGTAGTGATTGCAAAAAAATAAAAAATAAAAAGATAACTTGAGCATGCACGTAGCAAGGGTAAGGGCAAAGTTGCCATCATTGAAGAGGTTGTGGATTTAGAAATAGAAAATGATAGTGAATGTGAGATATATCAATATGACCATCCTAAGGGATGTTGCCCTGTAATCTCACATCTGTAGGAGTCTGGGGTGTATGCACTCAACCCATGATTAAACAAAAGGCAAACACCCCAAAGGTTACCTTATCCTCAAGGTAACCCAAGACAATTCCACCAACCCTTAACATATTATCCTAGTGGAACTCCACCACAACTAATTGAGCAATATAAATAGTGGCAACACCCACAATTATGGGGAATGCCACCACCAAGGCAACAGTATCCTTATCGGTAACCTTACCCGTATGGATATTATGTGTAGTAGCCAATCTCCCCACATGACTCTACTAGTCACGTTACTCCTCAACCTCACTACCAAGACTGCAAGTATTATGGGACTCCCTCTTTTAGAGGCAATATTCGACAAGCATATCATCCTTCTCATCCAGCCACATCTCTTCCACCAATAGCTCCACTACCACCTGCTCCCGCTATGCAGGGTGAAATCCTTACCTAGCTATAGCAACGTAATGCCACAAGGGCTTTTAACTCTCAAGCTACTATTGGTTCCAACAACCACATGAAGAAAAGACCTCTCTTTAGAACCAATAGACCAACCAAGCCCTTGTAATCACAAGTGGCTGATTCCTTAGATGCCTCAGTATCAATCAAAACTTTGGAGCCTTCTTCAACTCAACTACCACACTCAACACATATAGTCATGCTAACACATGTTGTCACTGATTGGATCAAAGTTGGCCACCTTCCCAGGAAATTCTCTGATCCTGGGAGTCCTATGATATACTTAAAAATCACTAGAAATGCACTGTGCAAGGCTCTTTTGGATTCAAATTTTGATGTCAACTTGATTTCTCAAGAAATGTACAAGCCTTAGAACCTGCCCCCATTAAAAAAGAGCAACATCCATCTAGAGTTCATTGACCAGTCCATCACTATCCCATTAAAATTTGTGGAAGACATTATTACCATTGTTTGTGAGTGGTCCTACCTAGCTAACTTCCTAGTGATTCAAGTAAACAATGGTAAGGGGGACTTCCCAATCATAAGGGGAAGAGCATGGCTAAGCACCATCGATGCACACCTAGGAATCCACGATCCTTTCCTAGAAATATCAAAGGAAAATACATTTGAAAAGATCGAGAAGAAGAAAGTTTTGTGCATGGCATACAATAACACGGGGTGTAATTGCATGTAGAGGTCATGGTTTATGCAAATTTTAGCATTGCCTACATGCAATCAGTGTGCAAAAGTGATTAACATACAAAGATTCCTATATGCAGTAGCCACACGACAGGAAGACACCCAGTGGCTGATAGTTGATCAAGAAAGTAGTTCACTCATATGCATGGGACCAATTGAGGGTTTGACTTGCACTTACATCGATAGCATAGATACATTAGAGTAATTCCACCACCAACTTCCAAGTCTTAACCTTGAAAATGTCAATTGGGAAAAGTTGGAAATCCTTGAGAAATTTAAGTAGGAGCCCCTCAAGCTGAAACCATTGGCCATTGATATGAAATACATGTTCCTTAAAAATAGAAAATCAGTAATTATCAACACTTAGATTTCTCCTCAACAGAAAGAAGAACTGGTGAAGGTAATTAATAGATGGTCAAAAGCCTTCGCTTGGTCATATCTTGAATTAATTTGAATAGATCTTAGGATATGCCAACATAGGACTTACATAGACATCTCCATGAAGCCTTAAAGACAATCGTAGAGGCGATTGAACCCTAAGCTGAAGCAAGTAGTTAAGGAAGAAATCAAATAGCTTCTCAAGGCTAGGTTCATATGCCCCATTGCTAATAGTGAATGGGTTAGCCCATTATTTATTATGCCTAAAAAAGGAGGTAAATGGAGGTTGTGCATAGATTTCAGGCTACTGAATATGGCAACATTCAAAGATCACTTTCCATTGCCATTTGTTGACCAAGTCTTAGACACCATCGTAGTGCATTACTACTATAGTTTCCTAGATGAATATAATAGATATAATCAAATAAAAATAGCCCTAGAAGACCAAGCCAAGACTACGTTCACCAGTCCTTGGGTAATGTTTGCATACAAACAGATGTTGTTTGGCTTGTGCAATGCCCCTACCATTTCAATAATTAGTTCTAAGCATCTTCCAACAATAGATAGGAAATGGTGTAGAAGTATTTATGGATGATTTCTGTACCAACTTACTAGATGAAAACTGACTAGCTACCTTGTCATCTAACAAGTTTCACAAGGCATTGAATAAACAATGTCACAACCTAAGGATTAGGAAAGTTAAATATCAACCAAGAGATAAGGTTCTCTACTGGAATCCCACACATGTGCCACAACGTACTAAATTTCAAACACTGTGGGAAGGACCTTATATTATTTATGGAACTTTTCCTTCAGGGGCCATGACAATATACAAACCTGAGAGCTAGACAAGAAATTTTTGGTTAATGTACAACAAACCAAACCTTTCCATGAGCTTAGGACAACCAGTACACATGCTACCTCTCTTGCTGGACAACCTTTCTCACTATTTCGAATCTCCTCCTTCCAACTTAGTTATGGAGGAGATGGCTACCTATGTTAACCATTCCAGGCCCTCAGTTCTTTTTCAATTTTTTTTACACATTTTTTGTTTTACACTTTCTTTCAACTTTTCTTATTTTTTTTCACACCATCGTTCATGTTTTTACTATTTCTTTGTTTTCTTGATTTACTTTTATTCGTCATCTAATAAGTGCTCATGATGGTGGATTGAATTATATCATATTGATTGCTAATGTTTGGTTTTTACCTTTGAATTATGATGTTGATATTAAGGTATGGTTCTTTTGGTAAAACAAGCAATGAGTTCACGTCGTCCACTCATCCATACAACTCTATGGTTTCCTTTGGCTTGGAACAATACAATCCCTTTTTTCTAAGTAAACTTTTAATGGATTAGTGGATGGGTACTTTTCAAACTAAGGAAAGACTCAAAGGATGAAAAGGATGTGACTTCAAGGGGATTTGATGCATTTGTACTGACCATCCTTTTGGGTGCTTAAATGCTTTTTCTTGGGTTTTCCACCATTCTAACATTGTTCAAAAATTGGGAAGCTGAGTGAATAAAAATAATTCTTTGCATGGTGTGGTTCTCATGCAAAAAAAAAAAAGAGAAAAGTGAGAATTCAAAGCACACCCCTTGGACAAAATAAATGTGAAAAAAAAAATGTATGGATATTTGCATGGTGTGGTTCCCATTCAAAAAAAACAACAACATGGGAATTAAAACCACACCCCTTAGACCAATTAAAAGGGCTACAAGCATTGGTTATGAAACTAGAAAGACATGTTACCCATGCCTAAAGGCTCCCTCTAACTAAGGCCCTTTCTTGCTTCCTACTTCTCCATCTCACTCTCCTTGGAATGGTGGTGACTCTTTGTGGAAGCATTCTTATTGCTTCAAGTGGATGGATTGGTCAAGTGTGTTGATGCAAGGTCACTAGATGTGGTTTTTTTGAGTCTATATTTGGGATGAATTGTACTCAGTCACATTAACCATAAAATACACAAGGGGCTTTACACAACCTTGTTCTTGGGATTCCATTCCATTCTCTTCTCTCCATCTTTCTTTCCATTTTCCACCTCATTGCCAATTTTATCATTAGTCCGTTCTAGGTTGATGCATTTTTTTTCTTTGGTGAATTCTTGTGGGTAAGTTTTTAACTCTTACTTCCAAATGACATTCCTAGAGCCTACGGACTCTTTGGTTTGTGGGTTTGTTAGGGCATAAAAGGCATGAGCCTACTTTGGGGAGGACCCATTGGAATTTCTTTTGGGTGTAATTGTTAAGTTCTTTTTCTTAAACATTTCCTGCAATCAATCATCTCTTGTTTCATCCCCATCCATGACATCCATTTTATTGGCATTGCCATTGTTATTTTTTTCCATCTTTCTTGTTCATCATATTTTTCCATCTGCTAGCTACCAAAGGTTCGCTCTTAGTCATGGGGACTCTTACACAAATTTTTCAGTTTTCCCCATTTTACTATTTTCCTAACCCCTACACCTTGGGTAGTCACCTGTGATAAATCTCTGAACCAATTTTTTCCATAACCACAATTCATCCAATGTGCTTCATATCAAGGCAAGGTATCAACTACATTATGGTTTATCTATCCTTGCTCATTTGTGATAGTGTTGTGTGTGCAGATGGCGATCCTACAAATAATGGACTGGGCTTGGTGGAAGTACTCAGGATGGATAGGAACTAGAGCATTTACAAAAGAAGTCTGGTGGCATGGCTATGGATAAACAATAGAAGGTGCAATCTTAGCATTGGTGGCAACATGCTTCATTTTCTTTCTCTCTCTTTCTCTACAAGCTATCAAATAAAGGCTTGGATGTCATTTATGTATGAGTGTTCACCACAATGGTCATGAACACTAATGTTGTAATATGCTTATTGATCTGTTCACTAGGCACGTTGAGTCTGTCATCTATCAGTTGTCAATTTGTCAATAATCCCATACCTTCCTAATATTTTGTAAGGAACTCAAGGACGAGTTTTCTTTCAGTCATGGGGGTATGATGAGAGTAGTTATGCTCATAATTAGAGTGGTTATTATTAGAGTGGTTACTCTAATTATTAGAGTGATTATTATTAGAGCAATTACTCTAATTATTAGAGTGATTACTCTAATCATTAGAGTGGTTATTATTAGAGTGGAAATTTCTCTAAAATTAGAGGGGTAGTTTCTCTAAGATTAGAGTGGCAATTTTTGTAATTATTAGAGTAATTGCTCCTAAGCCTATAAATACAGTGCCTAGGTGCACAATAGGAGGAATTGATAAGAAGGAGTCTGGTAGCAATGAAGTAGCAAAACTCTTGTAGTCTATTTGGAAGTTAGAGTAGTTTCCAAGTGCCCACAGCAGGAGGTCGAAGTGTGGACAGATCTTTATTCAAGCATTATGTACTTGAGCACACCTTGTGTATGGTAATAAAGACAAGCTCTTTGATTCATCCTTGCAACATTGAGATTTATTTTCTTACTCATTTATTTTATTTTATGCACTTTACATTTTTGTTATTATTTGATCAATTAAGAAAATCGTTAAAATACACTCANCATGAAACGCTTGTATTCGTATGGTTGAGTGTAGGGGTACCTTGCCACTCATCAGTGAAGTCATCAATGAAAGGTGATCCTAAGGCCAAAAAGGAGTGAACTCAATGGTGTTACAGGGTCAACCGTAAGGAGTACAGTGTGCTAACACCAATGGAGTGCATCTATTTCAAAATTTCAGCCTATCACCTCAATCCAATAGTGAGGCCCAACAAGGTGATCGCCTTCTTTGCCAAAGCATGTGCCACTCTAAGCAGGAGATTTCCTACGAACCTTCCACAACTCATCGATTTAAAGCTTGAAACAAATTTCAAGGTAAATGAATGTGGAAGGAAAACCCTACTCTTTCCATGCCTCAACAAAAATTCCACAAAAGGGCAGGAATCATCCACTATGCCAACGACACAAGAAAGCATACTCCTTTGGCCTCGTGGTCTAAAATCATGAAGGAAAAGACACTAGCTACAACTCAAGAAGAGGAGTAGCCACTACCACCATCGCCTACTCAAGAAATAATGCTAGAGGCCCGACAAGCCATTAAGCACTTGCACAAAATCCAAGAGCAACTCTTGTGTGAGAAAGAGCAACGTGTAGGGACAAGTAGTGCAAATCTATCTATGTACCAACCAATAATGAGTCACCTTAATGAGGTGGCTCAAACAATCAGCCAGATGGAAAGAGGTGGACCAATATTTTCTACTCAATGAACATAGTTTCCTACAAGGTCTGATCCTAATGCTTGAGAGGTGACAATGTCATTATCTCAACATCATTTATTCTCAAAAATCTCTAGGAATGCCATCATCTTCTTAGTGTTTTTGGAGGAAGGTGAATGGAAAACTATCTTGGTGATGCAACACCAAGGGAAAGAGACAATAGTTGAAGTAGTTGTTGACCATGTCATTGAAGCACTCAATGCACCTATGGCATCTATGCCAAACATATCTGCACTTTAAGATGTGTAGACATTTGCAAGCATCGTCAGTGAGAAACTGAATGTAGCCTAGCATGAAGAATTGCTAGATCGACTAGTGGGGATTGAGCAACTGATTCCAGATATCTTTGATTTTCTAAATAACATCACTACAACTTAGTCAAAGCTACTAGAAGAAAGGGGAAAATGCATCATCTTGGAGGGGCAACTCAAAATTGCTCAAGCATAAAATCAACACATGGCCATGCAAGTTGCCAAATTATGTGCTCACCTAGTTGATCCTACACTCTTTAGCCCAAAAATAACTAAAATTACACTTTCCAACAGCTTCAGAAATGATTCAAGAAGGCTACAGAGGAAGTGATAATGGCCATCTTCAATGAGTCCATAGCAAAAGTAAAAACATATTCAATTTATAAGGACTTCGTCCAAATGTACTAGGAGAATGAAACTCTGACTGCATAGAATCATCACCTATGCAATGTTAACGCTCAAAAGGAACAAATGTAAGAATTTATGTATCAACAATAGGAGCAACTCATCAAGGTAAACACTAAGTTAAGAAGATTGGCTACAAAAAATTAGAATCTATCAATGGATGAAGTTCATGCCTTGCACCAAAAATATACTGTCAAGATTGTCACCTGGAAAAATGAAGCCTTGAAGTTTGAAAGAGTTAAAAATCACTATAGATACTAGGTTGGCTTATAGAAGGAGGTAAACAAAAAGCACATCCAAATGGTGAAGGCAAAAATAAATGAAGCTCTATAGCAACTCTAACAAGGAAGAGAAGTTTGGCAACCCATCATTGATGGGATTGATGTCTACAACAAAGTAGAGATCTGCCTAAAGGAGTTGCAGATAGAAGAAATGATAAAATACATGGAGCTAGCCAATCTCCAATAAGAAAACTTGGCTATGCTAAATACCAAATGGCTATGGTCAAAGTTAGAGAAACAAGTGGCTAGCTAGTATTTACTATACGAGGCTACGTTCAAGGACCATAAAGACACCAAGCAAAAGATTGAGACTACAAATTTTGAACTTGAAGTTCTCAAAGCACAATTCATGATCAACTACTAAAAACCTAGCCAAAAGGATGAATGATTACCAGGAGCTGAAGGATACAATCAAAGCATTTGACATTGAATGAAAACAATTCGCTGCTTAGTTTATCAATGCAAAGGAGCTATTTCTAGTAATTTTTTGTCCTTGAGATGTGCCCATTCCAACCCACATTGGCAAAGCTACATGGACAGTCCACAATCCTAGAAGTAAGAAGGAGAAAATGAAAGCACTATTAGATGCTTTTTTCCTCCCACCAAAACTTGTAGCAGCAATAGGACAGCCATAACCACCTCGACCACTGCACATGCGTGAAGTTGATGAAGGTTCCTTAGAACCTCAAGAGCCACCACAGCATGGGACTCTTTGATCTTCTCCATCAAACTTCACACCATCAAGGAACATGTTGTCCAATTTTGAAGAGTTGTGTCATAGTGTTCAATTTTCTATCACGAACACCATCATTTTTGTAATGTGCTAATTCATACACTCAAGCACTCCATTTTTTGTCAAGTTAGTCTATTTTATTTGTGAATGATCAGTCAAGAATCTCATACCTTCCTAATTTTGTAAAAGAACTCAAGGATGAGTTTTCATTCAGTCATGGGGGTATGGTGAGTCATAGTTTTGTTGGCTATATTGATGAGGCCTTGTCAACTAGGCCTTGTTGACAATGCCTCATTGACACATCATATCATGCATCAACAAGGCCCTGTCGACGTCGTGTCTACATTTTGCCTATAAATGCATGCCCACTAGCTACATTTATGGTAATGAAATTTTATTAGTAGCAAAGCTCTTGTAGTTTGTTCATTTAAAAGTTAAAATATTTCTCCCAAGTGTTCACAGCAGGAGTCATTGAGTGTATGGATCTTTATTTGAGCATTGTTGTACCTAAGCATAACAATATGTGCAGCAATGAAGATGAGCTTTCTAATAAACCTTGCAGCATTCAGGATAAATTAAATATTTCATTTATGCATTTAATGTTTTTGATTATTTATTTATTAAATTTTTTTCTATAATTAAGCTAATGAAGTAATTAAACAAGATAGGCTAGATAGATTAAACACATAAGTACAACCGCTTCAAGAGTAACACGTATTTGCTTGGTAATTCCAATAGCGTTATTGCTTGGTACACCCAATAGTGTAGCACTTGGTAACCCAGCAATGGATACATGGGTTTAGGATGTGTGCAGAAAGTGGGACCAAAAGCTTATGTTAGGACTACCTAGATATTGGTTAATTAGTTAAATTAAATTAGTTAATACAATTACTTTTATCTCCCTTTAAACACCAAAACCATAAAATACAAAATGATAAAAATCAAATGCCTGAATTACACTTAACCATAGTAGTGTATGTCACAAGTGTAATTGGGATGACAATGAACAACCTTAAGGCAAGATTCACTCCATTTTTAATTAACTTTATGGAAATAACAATTTTAATATTAGCTTAGAACATTTTAGTATGTAATGTCAATAGGCAAAAACCTAAAATATTAAAGCATGAAAACTATGCATAAATCCAAGCTAAACTATCATATAATACTACTATCTAAGATACATTAACATACTTTCCAAAAATGCATCATAACACACCAAGTATGCTATTTACATCCTCACTAACACATATGTACATACATCACTATCTAGTCAGATAACAACATGTCATCACATAAGACCTAACTCAATGATTGTCTATATCAAAAATTTATGTAGATACATTCATCTTATAAGCTAAAATATATATGAATATACAAATGCACATGGGAACCCAAGCTTCATCCTCTCTATAAGCTTTGATGCTTCTTGGAATCTCTCACTCCATCATCTACGTATAAGATATTTAGTATAAATTAAGTAGGAAGCCTTTATTCTTTTCCTACCAAATGGCTAGCAAATGTTGTACTAGAGAAGATAAATAGAAAATGAGAATATTCTGCATCAAATGTCAATTGTATATGGGCATCAAAAAAAATATTAAGGTGTTAAGCTAGCGATATGAGTCTTGGTTTGGTAACCCCAAGTCATAGGTTCAATTCTACTAGGTAGTACTAAATTATAAACTTTTATAAATCTTGGGGTGTATCTATATTTCAATTATATTGGGTTCCATGATCCCTTGTCAATCCTACATGGACATCAAGCATGACATGCATACACAACATCAATGTACATAGCATATAGAAGTCATACCATGATCTCATATGACAACCTATGTCAAATACTATCACAACAACATCCTATGCCTTAAAGATATGTGTGTATAAATCATACCAACATATCATATCATCACATAGGCTAGTAGTGATTTTCTATCAATGTTACAGTGGCATCCTTGAAAAACACTGCATAACATCATCCTTAAGTCTTAAGTTAATAAGGAAAGAGGGAAAACTTGATATGGACTACACCTTAGAGTTCATACAACTTACAACCATAACATAAGTGCACAATATACATTAGTCCATATGTTAAGAGTGTCGCACATACATATTCAATAATCATATAAGTGACATTACTAATGAAACACACATATGCACAACCATCGAAAGTAAGGGATGTTATAACCATAAAATAATTGTAATCTAGGTATATCCCAGGATATATAGTCCAATTAGGACTTTATAACTCAACATTGTATACCAAAATTAAATCTATGACTTTTTTCATTCAAATCAAGTCTTACTACTAGGTTAACACCTCATTATACCTCTTAAGAGAGGTAAGACATGTAGTAGTTTGCAATAGCAATAGTAAAGTAATTGGATGTACTTTACATCCTTCTAGTGAAAAATTGGACTGGTTTATGATTAATGAGTGAGTATCCTTTCTTGGTAGGGACTAAAATGATTATCCTTGTCTGATGAATGTACATTCATCCTTGAAGGTCACTAGGTACTGTTCACTTCCCTACCATGCTAGTAACCATTACTTGTTATCTACATAGATGTGTCGACACTACCTAGGCTTTACTTGAATGGATTTTATGAGTCTTTTCTAGAGTAATCCTTCCTAGTTCCAAACCTAGAAGTTTACTTACCATATGAGAACTCAATACATGTATAAGTGGAAGAGTTAGAAAAAAATCTTTTTTCTAACTACCTACACAATATTTCAACTTATCTTACCATCATCTAAGGATTCATCTTCATTATTGTGCTTACACATTAGGCTACCCTTCTCTAAAAGCTTCATTCATAAGATCACCTACCACTATTTTTATCTAGGTCACTCAAAGGGATTTACTATGAAAAATATTATCTATGTTGGTGCTCTCTACCTAATCTACCTAGAAGTCCACAAGGTAGGTTGAAATTTAACATAACTTTACAAAGTGACACTTACAAGGGGGGGCTGCTGGCCCACATTGCCTCCCATACGCAAAAAAAAGTCCATCTAATGCATATTAGATGTAAATATGTACACTTAATTAAGATAATATTGGCATGATCACTTGAACAAAAAAGAGCAAACTTCATCGAGAAAGAAAGTAACCTCAAACAAGGTCACTTTCTTCCACCTTATCAAAGATTCATACATGAATGTCATCGTTCATACAACTCACTTCTAGCATATCATGTAAAACAACATATGTGAAAAAACATAAGATAGATTGGTTCTTCAATAGTAGCATGGTAAGTAGACTAAAGCATTTCTATAAAAAGGATTAGGTAAAAATTTATTTGCTTCATTACATCTCGACCTTTACTAAAGTGAATAGTAATGGCTAATGCTAGTTTCCATCCAACCTCTACTAATGAGAATTTGCTAAAGTGAATAATAGTGGTTAATGCTAGTTTCCAGACATTATATTTTTATTAATGATATCATGATCATTGAATGAATAGCTACACACACACACATAGAGTTATGTATGTTACTTTGCTTGCTTTTTCTTTATTAAGAACCAAACTAGACTGACCTTTATATAGAGATAACTAGATTTGATATATCAATTTTTTGTTAATTCATCATTGTTAGTGATAAGCCATCAATAGTTAATTTAACTTAAACAAATTTATTCTCACATACACTATCACATCAATCACATTATAGCAAAAATCATCCCTATGATATGCTTTCTTTTTCCACTTTTTTGTGAGGGAAATACTACTATTTATTTATTAAGTTTGTTAGGGGAGGAAAGGAAGTGCAAAAAAGTTATGCATGACAATAAGTCAAGGTATAAGATCATGGTAACTGAGGAAGATTTGACCTTAGGAAACAATAGGTGCTTTCATGCATGAGGGCTTTGAAAAAGACTTTACCAATCAATCTAGCACAACCTCTCATTACACCCATATAATTTGCCATTATAGGTAACATAAGCATTATCCTATTACATACCCGTTGATGAATTGCAATTTGCTAGGCCCTTATATCAGGTACGCAATATTGTGACTTGGATACGATATTGTATACATGATATTGTGATTCCTGTGTTAGCCTATAAATATAGCACTTAAGCACACAACAAAAAAAATGAGAGTTAGAAGTTCTTTTCTTTTGGGTAGTTTAGTTTTCAATTTCTTTCTTCCAAGCTAGTTATTCCCAGTGCATGCCCACAGTGTGATGTCTGTAATTGTAAGGCACCTTTATTTAAGTATGACATACTTGGACATGTGCATGACCAGCACTAAAGATCAAGATTATTTTCATCATTGCAGCATTCACTTAGATTAATTTTGTTATTTTAATTATTTAATGTCTTCTTTAGCTAATAGTTGAATTATTGTTATTTACTTGTCTTGTCATTAAGTGGAATGTGTATCTCTTAATCATGAGTGTTTAAGTGCAAATACTTGGCATGCCCAGGAGTAATCCCATGAAGTTGAAGACATGTACGAACGATTAAGGATGGATACCATTGCCATAGGGTAATTTAGGTTTTACTCTTATTATTAATTTAATCAATTTGTCTTTTCTATTATCAGGAGTAACATAGAGTTAGGACCACATCATATGCCTCACTCTAGACTAAACCATACATGACAAAGCTACTACTAGTCCTAGTGGGAAGACAGTGAATTGAGATCAATGTATAATTGTCTAGGTGCCACAACTAGTCCATTCATGGAGTTCGACTAGATTGCGTGTACATGTTTGTATTCATATGGCTAAGTATAGAGGTACCTTGCCACTCATCATTAGTGTTGTTGTTGAGGATGGTGCTAGTTATCTAGATTGATTATATTACACAAGATTTCTATAACAAGGTATTAACAATATATCTTTCTAGAAGTATTCAAACACACACTGTGAATCGACAACAATGTCTCACTCATGTGGAAATGATTATGAACTATAAAGTGCACCTATTCATTGGAGAATTAATGAATTGTACAATGAAGAAGATTGGAGTGATCCACCTTATGAAGGGGTTTTTCATGACCATGGCCACCCTAACAACACTCAAAGACTACATTCACCTAAGGCAAAAAATCTTGAAGGAGATGAAATTAGTCCTAAACTAGGGGAGGACTCAAGGCCTAAGACCTCCTTGGTACTTAGAAATGATAAACCAAGGGACCATGAGGAACATTATAGAATCCATGGCTATCCTATTAGTTGCTCCTTTTCATCTTTCCCCTCAACTTCAATGTCTAGTTTTGATGAAGATGAACATAGGTATAGAGATAGAGCTCCACAAAAGGGTCAAAGTAAAAGAAAAAATTGAACGCATAGACACACTCAAGGTTATCAACATGAGTACAAGCCCCATCATCACCATTGATTAAATAGAGATTTTAATCCCAACTTGTCTAACGATGATAAATCCATATTAGTCCTTAAAAGCCTAATGTACATCACAAATCTTGTTAAGATATCTCATAGGCATCACAAGAAGAGTCAACTACCTAAGCTTGACTTGAATAATATATCAAAATTTATTAGAGGTTATGATTCAAATCCACAACATCATTTATAGGCCTTCCATGATGCTTGTGTGCTCAAAAATGTGGATAATAAATGGCAAAAGCTTAAGCTCTTCCCTAGGACACTAATCAATAAAGCTAAAGTGTGGTATAGATCATTGGAATAAAATTCAATTAAATGATGTTTAACCATGTTAGAAATTTTCATTAAAAGATACCAAACCTATGCACAAGTATTTTCCTTGAGGAGACAAATCCAAAGATGGAAACAAGAACAACACGAACCCTTGGACATGGCCTTAGATAGATACTATGCCTTACTAAATAAATGTCCAAGTCATAGGTTCTTTGAGAAAGAGCAAATACTCCACATTATAGATGGGCTTAGCAATGAAGCAAGGGTGAACCTTGGAAACTATGCATGAGGACAACTATATAAGCTCCAAGGCCACTAGGAAAAAGAACTAATAAAGTGTCTGGTGGAAGAAAAGAGAGAATTATCTAAATGGGAGAATAACCAAGCATTTGAGTGAGGCCCAACTCTAGAAACAACAAGGATCCAGAACCACAATGAAGAGGAAACAACTAATTCTAAAAGGGTGATACAGTCCCAACCTTTGCCAATATAGAAATTGATCAATGAAATTGAGGCAAAGCATAACAAGATGATTGTATGGGAAAATGAACAAAGTGTGAATTTTGAAGATACTGTTGGGGAGAGGGTCATTCGAGGTAAACCTGGCAATCAAGATAAACAAAGGACAAAAAAATTAGAAATAATTAAGAACACTGTTTAGCAGCCAAGGGGAATGACTAAGGGTAACGAGGCCAAAGGCTCAACTACAGATAATGAGGATTAAAACACCATAAAATTTCAAGACCCTGATTCCTTAGCAGAGTCTTGAAATTTGGGCAAGGACTTCCACAAGTGCAGCATCATGATGGACCATCAAGACATTGTGGGCACTGAGTGTAGACCATACAGTCTGCCAATTTTTCTATCTCTAGGGCTGACAGGCCTGCTGGGCTCTCCAGCCTGCCCAACTGGACAATTAACCTACTTGACAATCTATCCAAAGACCATGCTAGGAGTTGTCCAAAGTGTTTAGGATGAGCTAAACAGTTTGGAAATTTTTCAAATGGAGAAATCTACTATGCTATGCTATGCAACGTAGCAAGCCTTGAAGAGACCAATTAGACATCCAAGACACAAATTGATAACAAGACAGTCTTCCAGAGCATCTGCCCTATTTCATCCCTAAATCGTGAGCGATATGGCGCAACAAAATGTGGCAAATTTTGTCAAGTATTATCTCAATCTGAGTGCTACACTATGCAGCATAGCATAGTGTAGTGGGGATGTACTGTGACAACACTCCTACTCAGGTAGCTCTAATGGAGTAAAAGCATTTGCCCCTATTTCAACCATCAAACAAGCTCACTCGGCTGACACACCAAGACATGACAAACATCCTATGACAAAATGTTTGCAAAAATGAGTTAAGAATCAACCAACATTGGGTGCTACACTATGCTACGCTATGCAACGTAGCACAGCATAGCAAGGACAGAATACACAAAGGCCCCTCTACTGAGTGATCCCAGTATGTGGATCACACTTGGCAATGCTTCGGCCTTCAAAACTACCTGTCCCACTTAGCCCTCAGACCTCAAGAAAAGTTTCCAAATAAAAACATTGTAGATTAAACAAGGATGCATGTCACATTGGCTACTATGTTGTGCTACGCTGCATAGCATAGCACAGCGTAGTGAGGATGCAAAAAAATAGAATTCCCCAAGGACAAACTTAGCAGAAGGCCTTCTAAAATGGAAGATGAAATTGTAGTTGATTGTTTGACTAAGCCTCAGACAAATGCTATTGGCTTCTAGGTAAAACTCCTTTCAAGACTGGCAACTACACTATACTACGCTACGTAGCGTAGCACAACGTAGCGTGCAGTTACTTATGCTACGCCAACATGATGAACAACATAAGTAATGTAACACTTACATGGAGGCATCAAGACATTTTTAGTTAGCTCTAAAACTTGTTGGCAATGATCATTCTCACCCTGGCATTTATTCGGTGGACAAGATTAGTAAAATCACTTCATTTTGCATACCCCTGATTAATTCCCAAAATTGTCCCTACACTTGACCTTGGTTGCAAGAGTAGGGAAGACGTAGTCCTAGAGCATAGGCTCCATTTTGCTTTCATTGTTAGTATGCTTTCTGGATTTTTGCACATGCAGTTTCAGTAGTATGGTCACAGCATAACAGCGTTCACATCTAGCATCACACACCTGCATAGCACAACCATGTTTGCACCTTGTGGGGCCCAGGACACGCGGCATCTAGACCACATTTTTCTCCTACTTCTGGCCCTATAAATACCCCGATGAACAATGTTCAAAGGGTTGGCTTTTGGCACAGTTGGCTTTTGAGTTGGCTTTTGGAGAGCATAGTTGGCATTTTTAGCATTCTAGTTAACTTTGAGCATTCTGGTTGGCTCCAAACATCCTTTTGAGGGTCTAGCATTTTGGCACTTTGGCGAGCAGATTAACAAGCATAAGAATCTAGAGTAACGAGCCATTGGCTATAGTTCAGGGACCTGTGACCACACTGCTTTGTTGTAAGCTGTGCCATTCCAGTGTTGGATATTCAGTTGTATACTTTTCAACAAAACAAAGATCAAATCTGCCATCTTGGGGCTTTGCATTTTCTCATCCAAGTCTCTTTTATTCTTTGTTTACTATTGTAATGATAGAAAATGTCGGCAGCTGGAAATACCGAACGAGGTTCCGTGTATACAGTTTTAACCATGGATCCGCGCGAGGGCTATGCTGGAAAAAGCGAATCTGCGGCGCCCTGAACGGTCTTGTCGATCAGACAGGGACTTACGGGTCAGTAAAACGATGAAGATTACGGATCTTTGCATTGTTTCAATTTGATTTGAGGGATCGTGAAATGGGAGGAAAACGACGTGGATGGATCACTACGATGATAACGTCAAACACACCGAAGAGATGCTAATCAGGAGAGAAACGCGTGATTTTCAAAGATCTATGTTTCGATTTTTGAAAGAATGTATGATTTGTATGTCACATTACAATGGGAGAGACCCCCAATAACCTGATGCAAAAATGAGCACAAAACAACAAGGAAACTGTCCAAACAGAAGTTCGATCTACCTCATGAGCTAAAGCTGGGATGCAAGGATGGTCAAGCTCTGAGGTCTGCCGATCAACTGTTTCTGACCGGTAGAGTCTGCGAACTGGGCGAGATGATCTCACACTCCCCGTTCTGCTTCTTTGCTTCGAGTAGGTTCTCCTCAGGGCAGCAATTGCTAATGGAGAAAGTCGTATCTTCCCCAAAGGAATGATCTCTCTTGTTGCTAAGCCTCAAGCGCACTGTGCTCTGTTCTTGCTGAAGGATCGTGTTGTCGGCAGTTGCCAAAAGGTTGCTCTTTGTTTCTCTGCTCAAGGTGATAAGTGCTTCCTTGCTCAGAAAATGCTCTTGCCCTTTTGATTTTCTGCTGCCCTCTTTTCTTTTTGTCAACTGGTCTATTTATAGGCTGCAAGGTCCCATAAAAAGATGCAACCCTGATGACGCGGGTCCCGGATATTTTGGGTTCTGTTGACACGACCATTTTAAGTCAGACTGTGACTACGCACAACACGCTCGTTTGCGTGCTGTGCGTATGAAGAGCAGGCACATGTTGAGCGTGTTTCAATTGCTTTCAGGCTATATTACACTCATTCGCGTTGTGTTGCGTGTATGAGCGTAATCCGACATAAAAACAATAGGCTCAAAATTGTCTTACGCTCACTACGCAGCTGAGCGTAACGAAGCGTAAGCAATGTCTCATTTACGCTCACTATGCAGCTGCACGTAACGAAGCGTAAATAATGTCTAGCCTTAGTGATGAAATACGCAATGGTACGCACCGCCGCATAATGAGTGTAAAGACAAATTATCCATACGCCGCGAGAAAGCATGTCGAACTGTTGTGCTTCTCTAGACTCTGTTTTCGACTATTTTGGAGCTTATTACGCTCATTACGCTGTCCTGCGTAATAGAGCGTAAACTTGTCCTTGAACAAAGCTGATGCGCGCTCTCGCTTGAATTGCGAATCTTTGCCTGAGGCCAACTCGTAATTTTCACGGGTTTCAATGGCCCCTCTTTGTTGATGGTTAGAGGGCTTGCCCGAAAGACGTCGACAAAGAATGCGAAACACCGAATTGGCAGAAGCAAGAACAGCGTTCATCCATGGCTACTCAAGTGTTGCCTTGTCAACATGGAAGAGCAAAACTGGCAGGTATGGTAGATAGAGGGATATAGCTGGAAATAGGTTCGGGGAAGATGCAAAATGAGTTATGATGGTAGGAGTATGACATACGCTTACTGCACGCACAGAAATGTACGCACATTTATGTCAACAGGAATGCTTTCATATGAGCTTAGCGCATCAATCTGAGATTTCTATGTTACTGATTATAGCAGGAATGCGTGCAAAAGGAGCGTGGCGCGTCACTTCTGTGATATCTCTGCTGGTGTGAGTGCGGAGAATGAATACTTGCGTATATAGCTTTTGCGTATGGGAAACGGGTGGTGGGCATGAAGGGAAACAAGAGCTAAGGGTAGGATTTGTGAGAGGTAGAGGTATGCAGATCTAAATGGTCGGGCAAACCTGAGCAGCCATTTCAACACGCTGTTGTACTTCACCGCTCAGATGGACGCACCTTTGGACGACATTCTCCAAGGCAAGTAACCTGCAACCACAAAAGAAAGCAAAGGACACCATTGCTCATGCGAACAAGGGGCGAGGTTGTTGAAACAAACGCCGTTTGATGTGAGATAGAGCGATCGAGCTGTAAAGAAGGAGCCGGAGCATGCAGGCGAAGCCGCCAATCCTGACGATTGGCCCTGCATATCTTCGCCAAAAGGCATCAGACGCAGTGCATCTAGCTGGTTAGGCAAGGAGCCAGCAAGATGAATTTGCGAAGCCGGCATCCAATAGCGATGATTGGCAGAGGTTCCCGAGGCCGTTGTCGACGAGGATTTCGTCGGGGCTCCGGCTGGCGAGACTAATCTCTCAGAGGTGCTACCACTGTGGCGGACGCAGCGACGGCATCTCCGAGGGGTCAATAGGATGCCTTTCAGCTTGTCCGAGGGATCAGTAGGATGCCGGTGGGGTGGCGACACTAGGATTGTCCTAATATCCCACCCCGTCTGTCATGCAGCTGTACAAAAATGATCACGCTCGCTTGATTTACATGGTAGCAGCCTGTAAGTCCCAGTTTTAAGTCTTGGTAGACTGCCGTTACTGGTTTTAAGTCTCAGCAGACCATGGTCCCAGTTTAAAGTCCGGGCAGACCGAGCAAGGCTAGTTTTAGGTCGTGGTGGACGGTGTCTGGGCTGGTTTATGGTCCCAGCAGACTGTGATGTGGATGTCAGTTTCATGTCATGACCCAAGGACAAAGCTGTGCTGGTTTTATGCCCCAGCAGACGGCTACTTACCTGTGCCAGTTTAGCGTCGTGGTGGACGCGTGCAAAAGATGCCAATTTTTGTCTTGGCGGACCTGTACAACATTGTCAGTTTGACGTCGTAGTGGACGGTTACAACTTGCCAGTTTAGCGTCGTGGCAGATGCGTGCAAGGCATGCCAATTTTACGTCGTAGCGGACGCCTGGTGCCAATTTTACGTCGTAGCAGACGATCAGTGCCAGTTTAACGTCGTAGCGGACGATTACTGTCATACCTGATTACTCGTGCTGTAGATGCTGCTAAATGTAATACCACTTCATATATACATGATTTACAGGGTTCGGTAGTTCATTGCCGTTGATGTCTGCTAGTCTGAAAGCTCCGTTGCCATATGCGTCGACCACCGAGAAAGGACCTTCCCAATTTGCCGAGAATTTGCCTGCCAGCTCGCGCACGGCTTTGAGGACTAGGTCTCCTTTCTTGATCGGACGCTGCTGAAGGTTGTGATGATGCTTCTGTCTCTGTTTATCTTGATATTTCTCAATCGTATCAAGAGCCTGTATCCACTTCTCTTCTACTGAATCCAAATCCATTATCCGAGCCTTGGTGTGTTGAGCCTCATTTATAATGGTGGAGAGGACCATTCTCAGAGAAGGAATCTGCAATTCGAGAGGTAGCACTGCTTCAGATCCGTAAACCAGACTATAGGGCGTACTACCTATAGCTGTCCTACATGTAGTACGGTACGCCCATAGCACATAGAGGATTTTATCATGCCACCGTCTCTTGTTGCCGTCGAGCATTTTCTTGAGCAGATTGATGACTATTTTGTTTGATGCTTCAGCTTGACCATTCGCCTGCGGGTAATAGGGGGAGGAAAAAGACTGTCTAATGCCTAGGTTATCACAGCAGGATTTGGTTTCCGTGCTACTAAACTGTGGCCCATTGTCAGTCACAATAGTCATTGGGAGACCAAATCTGGTTACTATGTTGTCCAAGATAAAATGGCAAACCTGTTGGGATGTGATTTTCCACAGGAGGACAGCTTCTACCCACTTCGTAAAATACTCAGTAGCGGTAATAATGAAGCTATGCCCTGCAGAAGATTTCGGCGTAATGGGTCCTATGATGTCTTGTCCCCATCGTTGAAATGGCCATGTTATCTGCGTTGTATGCAATTCTGTGGGTGACACGTGGATGAGGTTTGCATGACGCTGACATGTGTCACAAGTTTTAACCTTTGTCAGGCAGTCTTTTTCCATGCGTGGCCAGTAGTACCCTAAGCGGCGAATTTTTAGGGCCATAGCCCGTGGTGCTACGTGGTCGCCGCACAGTCCCTCATGAACTTCGCTGACTATGTGTTGCGCTTGGTCTTTGTCAACGCAGGTAAGCAACACGCCATCAAAGGAGCGTCTACAGAGAGTGCTATCTCCGATGATGACGTATTGCCTGGCCCGCTTACGGATTGCGTCTTTCTGTGCGCATGTCAATTCAGGCGGTAATTCGCCCTGCAGAAGATAAGTTTTAATATTGTCGTACCATTCAGGTGTGCTTTACTCGAGCAGAGAGGAGATTTGCGCCGCCTGAATGATAGGATCTGTGCAGTCTGTAATTAATGCAGGGCAGGTGTTAAACAGGTGTGAAGGCACGTGTAAAGCCAGGGTGGCCAGTGCGTCGGCCAACGTGTTGTCAGTGCGTGGGACGTGTTGGGCGTCGAAGGTCGTAAATCGCCTCAGAAGATCTTTAGCCTAATCGCAGTAAGGCTGTAAATGTACAGCTTTACAGGCATAGACTCCAGTGATTTGATTTATGACAAGCATTGAATCCCCCCTAACTGCCAGGTGTTGCACATCTAACTCGCTGGCGATTAGCAATCCCCTGAGGAGCCCCTCATACTCTGCCATCTTGTTCGTACAAGGGAAGGTCAAGCGATAAGCGTGTAGATGCACATCCTCAGGTGATAGCGTAATAACCGCGGCGGCACTGCCGCCTCTAGCTGTTGAGGCTCCATCGAAATACAACGTCGCCTCGGGACCTGTCAAGACAGGGCTTAGACTATGTACATGCTCATCAGGAAATTTGGGCTCTATTGTGGCTTGGTTGTTAACCGGTGATGTTACTAACTGGTCGGCTATCGCTTGGCCCTTCGTACAAGATTGGCCAACATAGTGCAGATCAAATTCTGCGGTGATAGCTTTTCAGTGAGCGATCCTACTGCTTTCGTACAAATTATGCGTGATGGTCCTAAGGATGTTATTTTTGCAAATAATGTTGACCTAGCTATGGAAAAGGTAATGTCTACATTTCTTAAGCGTAAAAACTAACGCTAGGCAATTACGCTCTACTTCGTTATATTTCGTTTCATACGCATATAAAGCATGGCTCAGGTAGTAGATAGGCACTTCGGACCCATCGTTCCTCCTTTGACAGAGCAATGTTGCTAACGCTACGTCCGAAGTTGCGAGGTAAATGTAAAATGGCAAGTCCCTTTGTGGCGGGAAAACCGTAGGTAAGTGTTGGAGTTCCTGTTTAATGTTGTCAAACGCACGTTGGCAATCCTCCATCCATTCGAAATTAACCCCCTTCTTTAGCAAATGTTTCATAGGGTGCAGCTTGTCGGTTAATCTTGAGATGAATCGGCGTATGAACTGCAAGCGTCCCTGTAACCCGTGTAATTGCTTGAGGTCTGTCGGAGGCGTTAACTCGACAATGGCTTTGACCTTATCAGGGTCAACTCGTATGCCGGTTTCCGATACCACAAACCCCAACATGCGTCCATTTTTGACTCCGAATACGCACTTCTTCGAGTTAAGCCGGAGCTCGTATTTGGAGCATCTTTTAAGGACTAACTCCAGATCTCCTGAATGATCGTCAGACTTTAAAGACTTTACAGCTATATCGTCTACATAATCATTCAGTCTCTCTAAGAGATAGTCGCTAAAGATGTACGTCATGGCTCGTTCATACGTTGCCCCAGCATTCTTCAGACCAAAAGGCATCATAGTGTAGCAGAAGGTGCCCCAGGGCGTCATGAATGTCGTAGTTAATTGATGTTCTGGGTTTATGCGAATCTGGTTATAACCAGAGAAGCCATCCATGAATGATAGGAGTGCATGCCCAGCTGTTGTATCGACTAGTTGATCGATACTCGAGAGCGGGAAATTATCTTTGATTGTGGCCTTGTTCAAATCCCGGAAGTCTATGTAAATGCGTATACTCCCGGTCTTTTTTGGCAAGACCACAATGTTAGATACCCAGTCCGAGTAATCGACTGCGTGGATGAAACCAGCTTGATATAATTTGGTGATTTCATTACGCACGGCTAGCGCGATCTCTGGCTTAATTTTACGTGCTTTCTGCCTAACTGCTTTGATCTGTGGGTCTAAGATGATGTTATGTTGGATTAGCCTGGGATCTAGTCCAGGCATATCCTCGTATGACCATGCGAAGACAGTGATGTTGTCTTGCAGGACCTGTGTTACGGCATCGTGCGTTTCTCGTTCTAACAAGGAACTGACTTTAAGCGTTTTAGCTTCGCCCCTATGCGTAACGATAGAGACCTCATCAAGGGGGTCTTCGGTTATGTCCCCAGCTTCCAGGTCTAGCGTGCGCGTCAACTGTTCTGGCCATTCCGGGGACATCTCCGACGCAGCTATAGTTACGTCTTCTAAGGGGAGGTTAACATCTATAAACGCGGGATCGAATTGCCTAACTACCTTTCCGTATGGGCCAGTCAGAGTTAAAGGTGTTGATAGTGTTGCGTCCATTTGTTTGTCCTGCAAAATCGCAAAGTGCGTAAATGGTTAGAAAGAAGATGACGTGATGGCTAGCAAACGTGGAAAGCTAACAGAATTTTGAATTTTGTAATGAAGTTGTAATCAATGCTACCCGATTACGAGGCGATAAGATGTGGTAGTTTAACGTCATTTCGGACAGCGGTGCGTGCGATATCAACCGCATTAATATCTTGATTTTCGGGTTCCGTTTCAGGAAAGTCCCGCTGAAATCGGATATCAAGTCGGTAATTCTCGCATACAAGTAGGCGATTTTTTGGTTAGAATGGACTGTTAGCTATTGTGAGTTCAAATTCGCGGGTATTATCTAGCAAGAGCAAGAAGAGCAGAAGACTTAAAGGTGCAAAGCTGTGCAAGTGTCGAAGTTGTGATAATGGCACCTAAGACGAAGAGGAAGAACACTAAATTGGCTAAAATCGACGAGGTACAGGAGAACCTGGAGCGTGTTCAACAGGCTGTGGTCGAAGTGCGTGACCTGACACCTTTGAACCGGTAGGTCATTCTTTGCATGCTCGTGCTATTTCAGTGTTTGTGCTATACAACGTTCTTCGTGTAAATAAGGGTTTTGGGTTATGGACCTTGCGTTACAGTGAGGGTTTTGCATGGTTGTGTTTATCACCGTTGTCAGAGACGGACCTTGCGCTATTGCAAGGGTTTGGGCGATTTCCACATAGATGGCTAAGCATGATGTGTA
>MNCI01027317.1:77571-104942 GCA_015680685.1 Gnetum montanum
CTACGATGATAACGTCAAACACGCCGAAGAGATGCTAATCAGAAGAGAAACGTGTGATTTTCAAAGATCTATGTTTTGATTTTTGAAAGAATGTATGATTTGTATGTCACGTTACAATGGGAGAGACCCCCAATAACCTGATGCAAAAATGAGCACAAAACAACAAGGAAACTGTCCAGACAGAAGTCCGATCTACCTCGTGAGCCAAAGCTGGGATGCAAGGATGGTCAAGCTCTGAGGTCTGCCGATCAACTGTTTCTGACCGATAGAGTCTGCGAACTGGGCAAGACGATCTCACACTCCCCGTTCTGCTTCTTTGCTTCGAGTAGGTTCTGCTCAGGGCAGCAATCGCTAATGGAGAAAGTCGTATCTTCCCCAAAGGAATGATCTCTCTTGTTGCTAAGCCTCAAGCGCACTGTGCTCTGTTCTTGCTGAAGGATGGTGCTGTCGGCAGTTGCCAAAAGGTTGCTCTTTGTTTCTCTGCTCAAGGTGATAAGTGCTTCCTTGCTCAGAAAATGCTCTTGCCCTTTTGATTTTCTACTGCCCTCTTTTCTTTTTGTCAACTGGTCTATTTATAGGCTGCGAGCTCCCATAAAAAGGCGCAACCCTGATGACGCGGGTCCCGGATATTTTGGGTTCCGTTGACACGACCATTTAAAGTCAGACTGTGACTACGCACAACACGCTCATTTGCGTGTTGTGCATGTGAAAAGTAGGTACATGTTGAGCGTGTTTCAATTGCTTTCAGGCTATATTACACTCATTCGCGTTGTGTCGCGTGTATGAGCGTAATCCGGCATAAAAACAATAGGCTCAAAATTGTCTTACGCTCACTACGCAGCTGCGCGTAATGAAGCGTAAACAATGTCTCATTTACGCTCACTACGCAGCCGCGCGTAACGAAGCGTAAATAATGTCTAGCCTTAGTGATGAAATACGCAATGGTACGCACCGCCGCGTAACGAGCGTAAAGACAAATTATCCATACGCCGCGAGAAAGCGTGTCGAACTGTTGTGCTTCTCTAGACTCTGTCTTCGACTATTTTGGAGCTTATTACGCTCATTACGCTGCCGTGCGTAATAGAGCGTAAACTTGTCCTTGAACAAAGCTGATGCGTGCTCTCGCTTGAATTGCGAATCTTTGCCTGAGGCTGACTCGTAATTTTCACGGTGTTTCAACTATCATTGTGTTTTGCACTACTTTTATTATCTTGCATTCATTGATCATTGATCTACTTACATATGTCGCTCCTAAAACAAATGTTTACGAAAGGTTAAGTTACACCTATTACGTCCCTGTCTGATCGACTAGACTATTCAAAGCACCCCATTTCTATTTCTCTCTAGCATGTTCCTCGCATAGATCTGGGGTTAAACTGTATGCCAAGCAACCTCTCGGTGTTCTAGCCATCGAAGTTTTTGGTCGCAAGAGTTTTTGGTGCTAGAAGGAGGACCTTTTGGTGCCCTTTCTATGTCTTATGGGTAGTCCTACACATTGTCTATACCCCATCACCTACTAGCATAGATGTGACACCCTTGTGGTTATCTACGCATTGTGTGGTGTAGACTGGTTGCAACAACGATTCCTTTGGAACCTGCCAGGATGAAAAGCCTCCAATCAGTTATTGATTTTTTTTATTTCTTGTTTGCAACTTCCTTTTAATCATACAAAATGATTCCCACAACCACTGTCATTTCCACCTTGAACCTTGAAGTTCCTTTCTCAACTCAAAACACCATAGTTGCCAAGCGACCACCTAGCCTAGTGCTAGTGCCACGTTAGTCTCTTAGGCTCTGACACATGTCACTTGAGTGCTTGGTACAAGACGGAAAGTGCTATGACTTTCTCTACGCAAAGATCCAAGTGAATCTACCCTTGGATTGCCAAGAACTCAAAGACAAACGTAACTTCAAGTTCCTTCATCGAAATAGAACGGAATTTATCCCTACCCTTGACATTACCATCCACTTGACGAACATGTATCAGTGGATCTTGGACCAGCTGATATGAGTCAATAAGTCTAGGGAGCAAGATATGGTGTCCCATTATGATGAGGCATTCTAGGATGGACAAGAAGACCTAGAGTCCCATTTCAAGGTTGGTGGACACACCTACCTGGTGGTTATCCCTTCCACTGTGGTCTTTCAGTCAAACCTACTCTTTGCTTCTGCCCCCTTTGTGATTACCATGACTCCACCCCAACCTATACTTTTTTCAACCATGGGCAACCATCCCGTACCCTTAGTGTACCACCACATTGCCCCTTCAGTTTCATTCCTAGGCATTCTCCCTCTTCACTTTTTCCTATCATCATACCAAGCGCTAGTCACAGCTACGTTTTCATATGTGCACACTATGCCTATGTCCCAGTTACATAGAGTTCCTGCTCCCATTCCATCATCTACACCTATCCCAACATCAGCATCAGGCCCAGCCCCAACCGCATAGTGGACCCCAATCACTTCTCTCCCTGTTGCGCAATCCTCCCAGATGTCACATCACATTCACCACCAAGAATACCAAGTCTTGCAAGTGGTACAACCAAACATGTGGCTATGGTCCACCCTGTCAATCACTCAAATTACCAACCCCACAGCTCTACCAATGGCCGCCCCACCAATAGCATCACCCACCGGGTGGTGGATGGCCCAAGCAGCACCATTCGCAAGAGCAGCACCAATAGTTCCCCCCATGGGCTAGGCCGTTGCCCTTCCACTGCAACCCCCATTAACACATACAACAGCTACTCATGCAACCCAGCAATCATCTACAACGTCACTGGGTTTGGACCAAGCATTCCAACTTATCTAAATACTCACTGAAGAGATTAAATGTCTCAAAGCCGTTGGATCCAACATTGTGCAAGTCATGGATTTCTACCATGATCACCCCATTAGCATGGTCGTCCCCATGCTCACGTTGCCCCATGGGATTCCACTCCCCCAATTCACAAAATACAATGGGGAGGTCGATCCCAATGCACATCTAGTAACGTTTAGATCCAAATCTTTGTTGTTGTAACAGTGGCCGCACACTACCATCCACGTCTTTGCCATGTCTCTAATGGGAAAAGCTCTAGACTGGTATCGTGCACTCCCATGTGCCTCCATCTCAACTTTGGAGGAGCTACTGAGTCAGTTCATGATCTGTTTCAAGTATAACATGAAATCAGAGGTCACACTAGATCAGTTGATGAACTTCAAGCAAGACCCACTGGAATCTGTGCAAAGGTTCATATAGCAGTGGAGCACCACCTTGAATGAGATCCATGAGCCTATCATGGAGACCCATTTGTTGGCTATCTTCAAGGGGGTAGTAAATGACTTCATTAAGTCAAAACTGTACTACCTAGCCCCACGCTCCCTCAGTCTAGCTTTAGCTCAAACAAAGAGCATCCAAGACGCAACCAAAGCTAGTAAAGAGCCAGCCTATGTTGCATACAAAAACACATATATTAAAAAGGACAAGAAGAAGAGCAAGGCGACAATAGCTACAGTGGCCAATGTGGCAAACAAGGCCAAACCCAAAAAATAGCAACAATAAAAAGGTGACCACAGGAACAACATCTAGCTCAAGCAACATCGGGTAACCTTCAACATCAACACCAGAGGCATCAACCCAACCTAAACCCAACTTCAAGCACAAGGATCACTCCAAGTACACTCCTTTACCCATTTTTCCTTCAAAACTCCTGAAGCAACTGTTGGGGGTTGGGTATATTCAGTACAAGCAGATGTCGGAGGAGGCAATTAAGTGTCATAAGTTGTATTACGAACTTCTTAGGGACCCCTCCTTAGCCACACCCAACAAGCTACAAGTTCCTAACAATTTTAGACTGGAACAGTTCTGTGATTACCATCAACTATGCAGTCATGACACGGACTATTGACTAGCATTGAAAGATGACATTCAATGCATGATCGATTAGGGCAAACTTATCCTGGATGAAAGTAGTGTTGTCCACCCTGAAAACCAATCCATGAACATTTACAAGGACCCCCTCAATGCTAACAATGTGGGGTATATCATCAACATGATTGGTGTTGATAGTAACCCAGAACCACCACAACAACCATTCGTGGTGCGTGTGCCTCAACGTAGCATGGTGACACCAAAAACAGCAAAAATGATGCCACAACAACAATTCGTACTTAAAATTCCCCCTTAGACATCCACCCCTACACCTTTCATGCTCAAACCCACATCATCGCCCATGCCAACACCACAAGCACTATTTGTCATTAGGATGCCAAAACATTCAACTAGCCCTACCACATAGAGCTAAGAAACTAAAACAACCCTACAGCTCCCCCATTCAAAAAAATGGGAGGAGCGTTTGACAAACAAGATGGACAAGGAATGCACTACCTTAGGTCTTCCAAAGCCTACCCCCTTGTCCTTGGCACCTATGATCCCCTCATCATCAACAACTAATAATTACACATAGAAGCAATCGCCATCGCCCCATTCAAGAAAGAAAAACCCTCAACCTGATGCTCCCCCTCCTTGGGAGATTTGTCTCCTAGGACGAATGGAGGGGGAGAAGGGTAATAGGCAAGATGGTAGGTAGGACCTATTCAATGCCCTCACCTAGGTAAAATAGGCTCTGAAATAGAAAAACACAACCTTGAGCCTATACGACTTGGTAATGACTTCTACTACACACCGCGAGGCCATGGTTCTCATGTTAACTTCTATACCAATTGATGAAAACATGTTGATAGAGAAGAAAGCAATTCACATTGTCATGCTTCCCTCTACAGCCAAGGAGTCATGGCCATCTCAGCTAATGTTCCACAATGAGTCCATTAAGGATGACCCTAAAAAGGATCAGGTGACAACAGCACCCATGTTCATCACAATTCGGGTCGGTCAGTGCAAGACCCAAAGGATACATGTTGATGATGAGGCTGTTGCTAATGTCATCCCCTTTTCTATAGTGGAAACGTTAGGCTTGGTCCATCAAATCAAGCCCATAACAACATCTTTCCTAAAATCATTTAACGGGGTGCATGTGTAGGTAAAAGGAACTGTACACATCAACTTTGCGGTAGGGGACCAGTTCCCCACAAGCGCAGTATTCATACTAGTAGAGGAAATGTCTGGGGTCAACCTGATCCTGGGGAGATTGTGGTTAGCCCAATTGAGGGTTGTTTCCTCTTCGATACACCAAGAAATTCACTTGCCCTATGTGGGAGGGGAAGTGATAATTCATGGCAATGAAGTGGCTCCCCGAGCCATAAACAATGTAGGAATGGAGCAAGGATTAGAGATTGAAATCTTTGAAGATCGAATCCCTATTCAAATTGAAGTGCCTAAACAAGTTGAAACTAGGTCAAACGAAGCAGCAACATGCATTGAGTTGCCCTTTTAAGTAGTGGATGATGACATAAACGAGTATCATAACAAGGCCCCTCAGTTGTATGCATCACTGAGCCCACGATGGATTAGGAGGTAGTTGCAAGAATGATCACTATTTGTGTTAGCACAACTACATCACTACTTCCACCATGATTACTGCTTGCATCAATGATACGTCCACTGGTCGCATTTCTTTGCTCTATATTCATTATTTACGCTAGCATCTTCCTCATTGTTCACATTATCCACATTACGTCCATTGTTTGCATAACACCATGGCCCACTAAGGCCTAAAACTGGCAAAAAAAATTTCTTTATCACCCCACAACTGCCTGGAATGGACTTAAACTACCACTACTACCCACTAAGGCCTAAAACTGGCAATTATTCTGTTTCATCACCCTACGATGGCCCAAAATGGCCTAAAACTAGCGATGACCCAAAATGGCCTAAAACTAGTGATAACCCAGAATGGCCTTAAACTACCACTACGGCCCACTAAGGCCTAAAACTAACAATTTTTTGTTTCATCACCCTGTGATGGCCCGCAATGGCCTAAAACTAGCAATGGCCTAAAATGGCCTAAAACTAAGATGAGAAGCTCCCAACGAGATTAAAAGATAAAAAAATAAAAAATAACTACAACACACTAGCCAAAATGAAATAAATCCCTTCACATTATATTCTTCATTCAATATCAACTAATAATGTTTACAAAAATTTTTGTAGATTCAAAAACAAGAATAAAATTCCCCACTGCTACGCTATGAGTCTTCGCCCGCACCACCATTCCCTACTTCATTAGGTCCTGCATCTTCATTTGGATCCTTTGCAACAAAAAAATAAATAAATAAATCAATTAAAGCTACAACAAAGGTTGTTATAAAATAAACTATGACACCACAAAAGGTACCTAACCCAAGATGGCCCCACGTCCATTTCAAGGGGTATCCGATCCATTCCAGCTATGAGACGTTGCAAGATCTCCTCCTTGGTGATGTTGGCCCAATTTCTACCTCCTAAATCAGTGCTTGCTGCAACCTTCTCCTTTTCTACAACTATCCATCTAGGTGGCTCCTGGAGAAAAGGTGGTAGTAGTGGTCTCACCCACAAGTAGGGTCATCTCCCTTTCGGAAGATTCACTAACTGTCACTTATTATAGGAACCTGTCATAAGCCTTGGAAGCACCAATAATGTCAAGGAATAGCTCATGGGTATGCAACTTAACCGAAGCATCCCGATATTTTTTACAATAGGCAGCACATTTTCTTTTATACATATGTTTGTGATTCTTCTGTGCCTACCCCCACTCGTAAACCTTCACACTATAATCCTTCCAGTCTTGGTTCTTTTGGGCTAGAAGGTCTATTTTTATGCACTATTCAATTAGTTTGCATGTGGCTTCATTGTTGCATTGCAAGGCTGTCCAATATCTTGCATAGTCGATGACAGTTGTGTGCCAATTTCCATCATGAGTGTCCCAGGCCAACAGGAATTCATTCCTAGACTGAAGATCCCCCACCTTAGTGGTTAGGTTCACCTTCTCCTTCTCAAGTTTTTGCACCCGTTTCCAGAATTATTTGTTCACATGCTTGCACTCCCACAAAGAGCATGCTAAATACAATGCACACTTACTTTCTTCATTGTATATGTGATGAAGTACTTCAGTCACCTCCAACAGGAATTCAGGAACGACGTCAACCTTAACTATCTGCTTGGGGTTCCACTTGAAGCGAGAGGTTGCCAACTGCACGTGAAAGGGCATTAGTCATAATAACATAGTGAAATTGTAACAATGTAGAAATCCTAGCCTAGCAACTTTAACTTACTAATCTCTAAATCGATCTATCTTAGACGATCGATCATCTCATCGACCACCCCCTCCATAAAAGTGAATTTGTCAAGGGTCTCGGTCCATAGTCGGAGGTAGATCAAAGAAGGGCTAGGAGTATCAATAGTGGTGTCTACTACACAATAAAATGTGTTATCCATAGTAGAGAGGACTACAACAAAGCTAATAAATAATGTAAATGACAGTGTAAAGCTCCTACCCAGCAAACCCTCAAGGGTGATAGCGGAGAGCACATTGTCAAACAAGCAATCAAACTCACCAACATCAAAATGGAGCCCCTCTCTTTCTCGCTAATCCAATAGCTTAGCAATGTCCTCAACACTCATATGCCCCTTTGATATTGAACCATACTCAAAAAAAGGATCATTAGCAGGAGTCTCTTCCTAACCAATAGGAGCCTCTTCCTAACCAATAGGGGCCTCTTCCTCATCAGTAGAAACCTCCTCTTCATTGGTCAGGGCCCTTTCCTCTATAGTAGGGGCCCCTTCTTCATTAGCCAAGGCCCTTTCTTCTACAGCTAGGGCCTCTTCGTCTTCGCCATTCGCCCCTATTCCAGGGACCAGAACCTCTTCCTCCCCTTCTTCTTCTCCTTCCTCTACTAATAAAACATAATTACAATAGGCAAGATACACTGAATTGGAACAAATGCTACATCGTGCAACACTACCTAGCGTAGCAAGCGTTAACTACATAGTTGAACACACTTACCTATTGGGGGCTACACTCTGTGAATTTTGAGTCATAGCTTCTTCCCCCTCTCTTCATTGGTATAGGGAGGCTCTTTAGCAGGATGAGATTTCTTACGTTACAACCTGATCTTCACTGTTTCTGCAATGAGGCATTCTCCCCTTGTCAAGCTACCTGTGTTAATGGGGGGAGCCTCTCCCACATTTTCCTAGGCACGAAAGGGGTGTTCCACCTGATCCCTTGTTGTTATTGAAAATGATTCCCCAATAGCCTTCAAGGGATCTTGGGATCGTGTGCTATGGAAAACCTAGCATATCCATGGTTTGGAAATCTGGCTACAATCTTGTTGCACCCATATTCTATTCTCACAGACTACCAAGAATTCCGTGAAGCATCATAGGCAAGCTACAAAGAAGGTGTAGTGCATGTTGAAACGTGAATCAAGCTTCTCATGAAGCTTGACCATTTCAATGCACAAGCCTTTAGAAAGGTACCGAGCCTAGTTGTAGTGAGTCCCTTCTTCCATGACATCCCTCATTATCCAAGCTTGCTCCACTCCAAGGATTTTCCCTTGGGAGAGTAGCTTGGGAAAGGCATGAGTATGGAAGATAGGGTAAATCATTTTGGCAACCTTTATCCAGACCTTCTCAATGTAGATGCCCTTTTGATCTTTAGCCATCCCTAGCCACTCCTCGATGTCCCCCTGATGATTCGCATCTTTCTTAGATTTTTCTCCTACATGGAGACCATCAAAAGGAACACTGAAAATATCCACAAATAGTTGGCCATCAATTTCAAACACCACCTGTACACCATGAACATGTGTACGGAAGCAGTCAGCCTTCTCGGAGAAGGAATCAACTAGGGAAAGCATTTTGGTAGGTGGGACGCTTGAGTTTATACCCAAAAATAAGTCCATGAGCTTAGCCTCTTGAAGGTTTTGGACAATGTTGGCTAGGGCCCCATTGCAGAGCCAATGCTGAGTCTCCTCCACCTCACTAGACTTGAACAAGAGGTTGGTTTCATTACGCCTAGAGGTGATCATAGTGACCTCTTGGGATTCTATAGCCATTGTAATAGTTTGCAAAAAAAAAAAAGTTAGCAAAAAAAAAGAAAAAAAATCATGAAAGCACACTGTCATTTGAACACATAACAACGAATCCATAGTTTAGCGTACTAGGTTTAAATGGCATAGGAAATTATGGGAGTTCCACTAGCACGTCTTCAATGGTAGGCGATCTTAGGGATGCCCACTCCCCATTCAACCAACCATCCTCCTTACACTTTCCATAAAATTTGGAATACCAGGTTGGGTAGGTTTTAAACTCAAGCCTGAGTTGTCCCATTACATCGACACACATGTTCTCGATAGAGGAGAACTCCTGCAACGCTGTTTGTGCCAACGCCAAGGCATATGTGTCACCATGAAGACCATTCCCGTCAACATAAAACCTAGCAGTACACAAAAATGTAGTTAACATCCCTATCTAGCGTAACATAGGTTATACAACACGTTAAGATACCTCCACAAAACTCACCCGCCGACATAGTAAACGGTTCCAGATGGGTTCTAAAAAAAAGTACCCACGTGACGGGCAATGTATAACGTATTATATAAGTGATAGCATTTGTACTCAGGCATGTCCCAGATCCAACTTAAGCACCTCAAGCCTCTTGGGTGTTGGTTGGAACCTTCTATGCCTTTGCCTCCAATCGCCCTATCGGCCATGAATTTTAGAATACCCTAGTTTGCCTTGGGCAATAGTGTTTCTGTAATTGTGGCTGCTATCTCAGCTGATAAGTATGATCATACGATCACACTAAAATGGTAGATGAGGAACTGTAAGAAGTCTTGTGCACCCTCTCAGAACCAGACCACCTGTTGCCCCACACGTGCATGGGGAGGCGGCACGTTGGCCATAGGTTCACTGAGGTAGCACAAGACTCCTACCACCTCAAGAACAATCAGGACAGGTTTAAACAAGACCCTGCATGATAAAGCTTCAAACGTTAGCATTGTGTTCAAGTAACGTTTACACATAGCATAGTGTGACCATCTATTTACAAATAGCGTAGCGTAACCAACTGTTTGCATGTAGCGTAGCATGATCGTCTAACAACGAATTCCCCTTTTAGCATGAACCAAGGAGGCTCCCAAATAAACAAAGGTAAACATTGCATGCAGCCTACTAAAAAGAGTTGGGAGTAGCGTAGCATAACAGTTAAACCCAGCATAATGTATAACAAGCATAGCACTGTAGCCAGCATCGCAGCATAGCAAACTTGGCAAAATAGCAAATTTAACAATGTAGCAACACCGCAAGTTTGACAGCATAGCAAATATGACAAATTGCCAACATATCGGCCTAAAGGCCTCACAACATAAGTAAAGTAGCATAACAATGACAACCTTACAATCTAACCACACAAGTGAGAGAGAATCAACAATGCCCTACCTTCCCAACCCTACCTTACCACATGAAATAACTCACGCTACACAACACTAAACATGCATCATGCTGGCATAAAAAAATTTTTGCAAATAACTAGACCCCCCCAGGATGGTATGTTACGCCAAGCATGTGTTGTGCCGCCCAAAATTACCCAAACCCCAGCAACAAGGTAGTTACATTTCTTAACAATGGTGGCTAGGGCAATACTGCATGTAGCCATAGCATAGCATCCGTACAACTGCTGCAACCAACTAGCAACAACGACAGTGTAGCAGTAAAAAATATGGCAACCAAAATAATAGCAATAGATGCAAACTCCACCACAATAACAACAATAGAAATCTGATCCTATTGATCACTTAAAGAAAATAAGGATAGCGTAGCGACTTACCTAGTTGATGGAGTCTCTTGTCACATCTCAACGCGTGCCTTGGATAGGTGCCCCAGAGTGTCCTTCACCTCGTCTACCTTAGTAAGTCCTTGATGCTTGCGTTCGCCTTTGGGTGCAATTATCTTGCTTGTGAATTGTCTTTGTCAACTACTACAGTATTCCTGTCACTCTCTCTCTCTTCAAATCTCTCTACACTCTAGGGGTAACCTTTGATAATGAAAATGACAAGTTTACTAGGGGTTAAACCCCTATTTATAGCCGACACGGTAAAACACTTGCCATTTTCATGTTTTGATTAGTGCAGGATGCCCCCTAGTGCTTATGTCGTGGTTCCACCATAGCATAGTGATTATCTACAGCATAATAGGTGGGCCCATTGAAAATTTTACCCCATCTTGTTACTTTATCTTTAAGAAACCTACCATACCTTGGTCCACAAAGACCTTAAACTAGCAATCTTAACTCTTAATTCTACCTAGTAACAATCGACAAAGACCTTAAACTAGCAATTCTGACCCATGATTTAACTTGGCAACAGTCCACTAAGACCTTAAACTAGAAATTCTAATTTACATGGGATACTAACCTATAGTGTAGCCTAATTACAATCCAATATGACCTTAAACTGGCAAAGTTAACACCCCTTGCATTTTCAAACTCGTTAACAGTCTACCAAGACCTTAAACTAGCAATTCCGATGTATAAGTCATGCATGATTATGGTCCACTAAGACCTTAAACTGGTAACCTGCAAACTAGTAGTTGAAAATTATTTCATCTCACATTATTGCTTTACAATCATTCATTACATGCTATTGCTACAGAAAAGTATCACTTAACTTGGTCTTTTTTTTTATTGTGACAAGTTTAACAAAAATGGCCATGCAAGGTGATCTTCATTCGCTTCTAGCCCTAACAGGTCCTCATGGAAGGCTCACAAGACACCTAGACTTAGAATCAATAGACTGGGAATCATATGCTAACAACACTGTAGCATCCCTAGAAACATCCCTAGATTAGCCTGAACATCTAGTCCAAGCCTTATACATAGAGGCCACGGATGTGACTGAGGACCCTCTCATTGAAACACCTGTAACTACATCCAGGGGGAATAAAGACATTAAAAATTACCTCCCTCCTAGACCCACAAATGCAAAAGGACATATCTAGAGTTCTCCAAGACAATGTCAAAGTGTTTGCATGGTCCTATGAAGACATGCCAAGCTTAGACCCTTGGCTCATACAACATAACATTGTCTTAGACTCGCATATCAAGGTAGTCAAGAAAAAGGCTCAAAAAATCAAACCAGAAATTGCACTAGATGTACGCAATGAAATCACCAAGCTATATCAAGTTGGTTTCATTCGCATGATCAATTACTCAGAGTGGGTGTCGAACATTGTTGTACTTTCTAAGAAAATGGGAGATATAAAAATTTGTGTAGACTTTCGAGATTTGAACAAAACAAAAATTAAAGATGACTTTCTATTACCAAGTATTAATCAACTTATTGACACTACAGTTGGTCATGCCTTACTGTCCTTTATGGATGGGTTCTCAAGTTACAACTAGATTCGCATCAACCTAGAGCATTAGTTAACAACTAATTTCATGATCCCTTGGGGAAAATTTTGTTACACCATGATGCCTTTTGGACTCAAAAACACTGGAGCAACCTATCAACAAGCCATGACATATATTTTCAACAACTACCTCTTAGAGAGACTAAATGATTACGTGGATGACATAGCAGTCAAGTCAAAGGGAGCTATTGATCATCCCGATGATCTAGATGTAGTCTTCAAACATTGTCATAGGCATGACTTGCATCTTAACCCAAGGAAATGTGTTTTCGAAGTTAAAACCGAATGCATGCTAGGGTTTGTAGTATCGGAGGTAGGGATACAAGTGGACCCCCACAAGGTAAGGGCCATCATCAACTTAGCACCACCTACGAACCTTAAAGAGCTACGGGGTTTGCAAGGCATAGTACAGTTTATTCTGAGGTTTATCCCAAGGTTGACCGACAATTTACACCCCATGCAACACTTGCTAAAAAAGGGGATTAATTTTGAGTGGATAGAACAATGTCAACAAGCCTTCAATAACCTAAAGAAAGAGCTTTTTCACCTCCCAACTATTTACCCACCATAGAGGGTTAAGCCTTTCTACATCTACCATGCCACTTTGGACACATCTATCCAACATTGTTATGTCAGAAGAAGAATGACGGCTTTGAAATCCTAGTTTATTACTTGAGCCGTGTGCTAATAGCTTATAAGGGAAAGTATAATGAAGTAGAAATAAATTGTCTCGCTCTAGTATTCACACTAAAAAAGTGAAGACATTACCTATTTTGTAGCAAGGTTAACATCATATGCAAGAGTAACATACTTCGAGTTATGACAACGAACTTATACAAGAGCAACAAAATAGCTTGATGGAAAGCTATAACAGTGGAATTTGATTTGCATTATGTTGTCCAATCATCGACAAAGGAACAAGAAATAGCTACATAGCTCACAACATCACTCATCGATGATTAGGCAATAATACAACCTGAATTTCTTGACAAACACATCAACAACATCAAACCTATACCATCTGACTTCGAAGATACTTTGCATTTCGACAGTGCCTCAAATACACAAGGTAGTAGTGCTGTTGTCGTCATTCCATTCCCCTCTGAGGATATTTGACCTTTTGCTTACCGATTTACATTCCTTTATATGAACAACGTAGCTGAGTATGAAGGAATCCTCAAGGGACTCTTAGCAGCTCGAGAACTAAAGATTCAACATTTGGCAGTTCGAGGCGATTCCCAACTCATTGTCAACTAGATTACTGAAGTCTATGCTTGTAAAGCTTCACACTTACAGCCTTATTGCGAGTTTGCCAAAATTTTGCTAAAACAGTTTACAATAATAGACATCCTACACATGCCTCGCAATGAGAAGACTGTAGCAGATGCCTTAGCTACGTTATTATTGAATGTGTCATCCCACCTATTTGCAACTTTGCCCACTTCGATAATAGAATGCATAGAGCCTATTACTCAAGCGGTACACATCGTAGCTATCAATACGACTGATATTCAAGAGTGGTATGCTAACCTTCAATACGGTGAACCCTCGCACGGCTTAACATCCTCTCAAAAGGATGCAATCTGAAAGCGAGCACAGTAATATGTCCTCATAGGAAATAACACTTTATGCAAATGCTTCTTTGATGGGATATTACTAACCTGTGTTGGTGGGGAACAAGCATAGAAAATTGTTAACAAAGTCCATGAGGGACTATGTGAAGGACACATAGCTACCAAGGCTATGGTAGTGAAAATTAGATGCCTAGGGTACTACTAGCCTTACATTGAACAAGATTTCCTTGCCAAGGTTAGGACGTGTGATACATGCCAATGTCATGCAAATCTAATACACGTATCACCTACTAAGTTGCACTCTACAAAGATCATGTGGCCATTCCAATGATGGGGACTAGACATCATAGGACCCATCACTCCTAAGTCTTCCACAGGACATAGCTTTATCATCACTACCACCAAGTACTTTACAAAGTGGGTGGAGGCTATTCCCTTAAGGAAGACTACATCTCAACAGGTTTTTCACTTTATCTTAGACAACATAGTAACAAAGTTTGGTCTTCCCATGACTATTGTGATAAGTAACAGGCCATAGTTTAGTACCACGGAAACCAAAACCTTTTGTGACAGCCTTGGCATTAAGCACTTGTTTTCATCACCGTACTACCCATAGGCAAACGATCAAGTGGAGGTGACAAACAAGGCCATCATCAACCTGCTCAAAAGGATGCTTAGCAGTAGCAAGAGGCAATGACATGAGCAAATCCTCTATGTGTTGTGGGCTTACCACATGACATGTAGAATGGCTACAGGTAAAACTCCTTACAGCCTTGTTTACGGATCTGAAGTGGTGTTACCTCTTGAATTGCAGGTACCATCATTGCGAATGATCCTTTCAAGCGTCGTGAACAAGGCCCAGAACAATGATTCAAGGATTATTGACCTTGACTCCGTAGAGGAGGAGCATGCCCAAACACTTGATTACATTGAATGGTACCAAGATAAGTAGTGGCAAAAGCACCATTGCAATCTACATCAACGGCCGATCAAAAAAGGGGACCTAGTCCTCAAGGCTATTCATGAACATGTAAACAAGTTCTCAGCAGACTGGAAAAGCCCATTCATAGTCATGAAAGCCTACAAGAATGGGGCCTTCAAGGTGGCTGATATGGATGGCAATGAATTTGCAAATTCCATGAACCACTTGTACCTTAAGCCATACTACATCTGATACAAAGCAAGGTAAGCACCATCGTCTACTACAACATAAAACTGGAAAAAGCAGTCCACTATGACTATAAACTGGCATCCATAGTATGGTCCACTATGACGTTAAATTGGCATAGCATGTCCTTGGGCCATGACATAAAACTAGCACCCATAGTATGGTCTGCTATGACCTTAAACTGGTCGTCCATCGTCTAGTATGATGTAAAACTGGCAAAAAGAATCCGCTATGACTATAAACTAGCACAGAACATCTGCTATGATGTTAAATTGGCATAGCATGTCCTTGGGCCATAACATAACTCTAACACCCACAGTACAGTCTGCTACGATCTTAAACTGGCCGTCCATCATCCGCTACAACGTAAAACTGGAAAAAATAATCCGCTATGACTATAAACTGGCACAGAACGTCTGCTATGACATTAAACTAGCATAGCATGTCCTTGGGCCATGACATAAAACTGGCATCCACAGTACGGTCTTCCAAGAACTTAAACTAGCCCATCGGTCTACCAAGACCTTAAACTGGCACATCGGTCTGCTACAACCTTAAAATGGCCCATCCACCATCCTCTACAATGTTAAACTAGCACAGCGGTCCGCTAGGACCTTAAACTAGCACATCTAATAGTATACCAAAACCTTAAACTAGGTTCACACTTCAATGCTAACTAGCACAACATCCACGATCCTACAAACAAGCGAGCATGCATAATGTCAACTTTCTAGACAACACGGGATGGGACGTTGTAGTTCTAGAATGTAGTTCACGTTACTAAGGAAAAACCATCTGGAACACATGTAGTGTCACTGCCCTTGGCATCTTGCTAACCTTCTGAAGATGTTTTCTAACATCTTACTGACTTTCCAGAGCTACCACTACCGTCACCACTCATCCTAGCAGTAGCTCTTATCGTCAGCACCTGCTACTAGAGTTCCAGCACTATTGTGGCCCAACCACAAAGTTGTTATTCTCCAACCCTTACCATCATTCGAGTCCAAGAGTCATTCAGCTGTTAGGCTTCTTGATTTGTAGCTAGACTACATGATGTTTTCCTTGGGCAAGGAATCCTGAGCACTTGCATTGCCACCACTCCTAGCTTCTTCAGTTCCAGCCTCTTCAGTCTGTCGCTTCCAGAACCGCTGTTGGCCTTCCTACTTTGGACATCACATGCCTTAGCAACAATGCTCACTACTTCAATAGTTTCTAAAGTAAGCAAGAATTTACCCTCACTTCATTTCATGGTTATGTTTTTCTAGTTTTCTCTCTGTTGCATTTGTAGGATACAAGCCAAGGTGGCATCATTCAGAGATGCATTTTGCTAGGAGAGTAAGACACTACATAGTTCCAAAGTGATTGCTTAGACTAGCTTGGCTACTTGGGAGTGCACATCCTACCCTCCCTATTAACCCTTTTAAACTCATTCTGTATACTCACGGTTTGTCATATCTCTTTTACAAGCTTTCCCAATGCATATAAAGCCCTCCCACATGCCCAACCGCCAAGTCCATGATGCACGTAATGTAACTTGCTACATGGGAAGCATTTGTAGGTAGGTCAAAGCCCCACATGGATGTAACACAGCTCATCTCAAGGAATAAATACCTATCCTACAATAATAAGGTTGTTTTCAAGTGAACATGGCTAAACAGTAGAAGAAAAGCACAAAAGCATAAAAGAGCAGAAAATCTCAAAAGAAAAAAAAAGTCAGGGTGCCCAAAACAAATGGCACCATAGCTGTTTCAAAACGACCATATCTAAGCACTCCAAAGAGAGGTCAAAGTCTAGCAAAAGAAAGATGCCCATGCATGTCAACTTCCTCATAAGCACTCTGACGAGGGATCACGCTCTGTTACATATTTTCCTTCCCTAGACTTGTCCCCTCACATCCATCCTCTTCCCCTTTCTCTACATGACTATTTCAGTACTCCCAAGTGTAGCAAAGAGACATCTGAGTGACCACTGGAGAGCAATGTTAGCGTTTTATTTTTCATGGTATTTCATTTTCTTTGTCAACATCCCTCGGGCAGGTCCTCTAGACATCAACAAAGAGGGGACATTGAAACACCATATAATTTCAAGACCCTGATGCCTTAGCAAAGTCTTGAAATTCAGGCAAGGACTTCCACAAGTGCAGCATCATGATGGGCCATTAAGACAGTGTGGGCACTAAGTGTAGACTGTACAGTCTAGCAAGTTTCTATCTCTAGGGCTAACAAGACTACTGGGCACTCTAGCCTACCTAACTGGACAATTGACCTGGTTGACAATCTATCCAGAGACCATGCTAGGAGTTGCCAAAAGTTTTCAAGATGAGCTAAATAGTTTGGCAAGTTTTCTCACGGAGAAATCTACTACACTACGCTATGCAGCATAGCAAGCCTTGAAGAGACCAATCAGACGTCCAAGACGCAAATTGATAACAAGCCAGTCTTCCAGACCATCTTCCCTATTTCATCCCTGAAGTGTGAGTGATATGGCACAATGGAATGTGGCAAATTTTATCAAGTATTATCTCAATTTAAGTGCTACACTACACAACGTAGCATAGTGTAGCAGGGATGTACTATGACAACACTCCTACTCAAGTAGCTTCGACGAAGTAAAAGCATTTGCCCTTGTTTCAACCATCAAACAAGCTCGCTCGACTGACACACCAAGATATGATAAACATCCTATCAAAAAAATTTTGAAAAAATGAGTCAAGATTTGGCCAACATTAGTTGCTATGCTGTGCTACACTATGTAGCATAGCATAGCATAGCAAGGACAAAATGCACAAATGCCCCTCTGCCAAGTGATCCCAGCAAGAGGATCACACTTGGCAATGCTTCAGCCTTCAAAACTACCTATTCCAATTAGCCCTCAGAACTCAAGCAAAGTTTCCTAATAAAAATGTTGCAAATTAAACAAGGATGCATGTCACATTGGCTGCTACGTTGTGCTACACTGCATAGCATAGCACAGTGTAATGAGGATGCAAAACAATAGAATACCCCAAGGACAAACTCAATAGAAGACCTTCTAGCATGGAAGATGAAATTGTAATTGATTTTCTGACTAAGCCTTAGACAAATGCTCTTGGCTTCTAGGCAAAACTCCTTTCAAGACTGGCGGCTACACTATACTATGCTACATAGCATACCACAGTGTAGCATGTAGTTATGCTATGCCAACATGATGGACAGTGTAAGTAATGTAACACTTACATGGAGGCATCAAGACATTTTCAGTTAGCTCTAAAACTTGTTGGCAATCATCATTCTCACCCTAGCATTTCTTCAGTGGACAAGATCAACAAACTCGCTTCATTTTGCATACCCCTAATCAATTCCCAAAATTGTCCCTATGCTTGACCCTACTTGCAAGAGTAGGGAAGACGTAGTCCTAGAACATAGGCTCCATTTTTCTTTCATTGTTAGTATGCTTTCTGGATTTTGGCACATGCAGTTTCAGTAGTATGGTCACAACGTAATAGTGTCACATCCAACATCACACACTTGAATAGCACAACCATGCTTGCACCTTGTGGGGCCCAGGACACATGGCATCCAAACCACGTTTTTCTCCTATTTCTTGCCCTATAAATACCCAGTGAAAAATATTCAAAAGGTTGGCTTTTGGCACAATTGGCTTTTGATTTGGCTTTTGGAGAGCATAGTTTGCATTTTTAACATTCTGGTTAGCTTTGAGCATTCTAGTTGGCTCCAGAAATCCTTTTGCGAGTCTAGCATTTTGGCACTTTGGCGAGCAGATTGGCAAGCACAAGAATCCCGAGTAGTGAGCCATTGGTTATAGTTCAGGGACTTGTGACCATACTACTCTATTGTAAGCTATGCCATTCCAGTGTTGCATATTCAGTTGTATGCTTTTCAACAAAACAAAGATCAGATATGCCATCTTGGGGTGGTGCATTTTCTCACCCAAGTCTCTTTAATTCTTTGTTTACTATCATTATGTTTTGCACTACTTTTATTGTCTTGAGTTCGTTGATCATTGCTCTACTTGCATATGTCTCTCCTAAAACAAATGTTTATGAAAGGTTAAGTTACACCTATTAAGTCCCTGTTTGATCGACCAGACTGTTCAGGGCACCCTATTTCCATTTCTCTCCAACATGGCCCTCGCACGGATCCAGGGTTAAACTGTACACCTAGCAACCTCTCAGTGTTCCAATCACCAATGTTTTTGGTTGCAACAAGGATGGATGTGATGTCTGCTTATATGACCATCCAAAGGATCATTGCCTAATCTTGTCACATCTATATGAGCAATGGGCAAGGAAGTTGTACCCAAAATTCATACAAAGGTATCAATTTAGGCACATCCCTATTCCACAAAGTGATTATGGATAATCTCATGACCCATTGTACTATCCTAAGGGGAGATATTACCTGCCTCAACACTTTGCTCCACCATGGTGGCAAAACTCACAAGCTTGGGGAAGGCCACCATCTAGCCAGCCACATCCTCCCTGTCTGCCAAAACCAAACACCTACTATGTTCAACATCCTATTTCTCCAAACATTTCTAAATCCTTTATTTTCAATTATCATTATCACTCTCCTAAGCGCCATCAACCCATGTCTTCTCCTAAGGGGTCACCACCCCATACTTCTCATACTTCTCCTCACCCTCGATATTCTCATTCTTCACCTCCTTCTATATTACCATCAAATGTATTGGATGGTTCTGCACCATCATGTCAACCAATGGATGTAGCTTGTGTTGCTACTATTAATAAAAGTAGGTTCCTTCCACAATTTTGGAAGCATCCCTTCTTTAGGCATGACCATAAGAAGAAGAATCACACTTCCAAACCTACTTCACCTTCTAAACCAACCCAAGGAAAACCTAGTGCCACACCTTCCTTAGCTTCATCAACCATCCCTATTACTATACCCAGGCTTCCACCTCACACACCAACATCCACATGATCCAATGAATTCACCAATGTGAAGGGACACACAAATCCATGCATATTTCCATATAGTGAAGGGTGCCATAGTAGGCTAGATTTCCCTCATAATGTACACACACCATCTAACCTACCCCACTATGCTTTCTATAATTAAGTGTGTGACCAATGATTTCTCTACCCCAACCAGCATACTAGTAATAGACACCTAGTGGCTAGGGCATGATGGGCCCCTAAAGTTCCATACATGCATGGATCCTATTCATCCACTTATTAATCCTAGCCACAACCAAATGTTTAGTTGTTGGTATCACCCCTAATTCTAATTTCCAAGATCCTTAAGCATTATTTTATCTTTTTGTTTTATGATTTTTTGTCATTTCTCTATTTATTTTATTTTTTCTAATTGTTATTTTCAATTTCTCGTTGTAATCTCAATCGTGAATAAGTTGATCATGTTGCCCATCAAGGTGGGATTTTTCTCTATGTTTCCTAGTCATAAGGGATTGATTATTTGGACATTGAGACCATGACATCCATCCACCTATTCCATTAATAAGAGGTTTGTGTTCTGGTCATAATGGTAATCATTTTTATCATCCAACTATAAATAATTTGACAATAATTGTGTTTAGAGAGAAAAGGACCAAGGTGTAATGATAAGGGTATGACATCAAGGGGATTCATAGATTCTCTTTGGCTACTTCCATATGTTCTATCCAGTTGCTAAGGTTGTAACTATATCCTTGTAGATCTAACAATAAATGGGAGTAAGAGAAACTCAAATGGTACTAAATAAGCTTCTATGGGCCCATTGGAAAGACATGTACCCATGCTTGAAGGTAGGTGACTTCATAGAGCCAAACACAAATCAAAAAAAGAAAATAAAAGAAGAAAGAGAAAAATGAAAGTAAGGAAGAGAGTGAGCCACCATGATGCTCCTCCCTTGAACAAAATGCCAAGTGATATTACTCCTTGCAACTCTAATAAGCTTCTAGTTGTTTGTCGATGGGATGAAGCAATGCAATGTCATTGAAATGTGGTATGGACTTGGTCTAGAACTTGGAAAGCTAGACACATGGTGATTTAATTACTAATTACACACAAGATTCCATTGTGACCATCATTAGCAACCTCATGTCCCAATTTCAATGATCCCTTCTGCCATCCATCTCATCTCATTGCTTGAGTGTTCATAACTTATGGTTGGTGTAATGTAGCATTATTATCTCAACTCAATGATTTTAACATGTGTGTTTTATTTGTAGCTATCTGTTGCATTCAACTTCTCTAGTGCCTATGGACATTAGAGTTGTGGTTCTACAAGGGCATCATAGGATAGAGCCTACTTTGGGAAGGATCCACTTATGTAGCTTTTGTAACTTGTCCCTATTGCACACGACACATTATTTTACACCCTCTAACTACTTACCTAAGTGCACTATCCTTTTCCTTATCATTTTAATCAATCGTTCCTCAATAATTACTATACACCCTTCATCCTAGCCCCTTTTAACAAATTCCCACCATAACATATTTTTAGTGCCTCAAAATTAATTTTCTAATTACCCCAAAGATTCTAATTTAATTTCCAATCCTTCATTACATATTAAAAATTTCTTATTTCCACTCAGTCCTTGCATTCAATGAATTTTGATGGGGACACGATATCACGTATGCGATATCGCATTCGACATGATACCAAGTACCTGATAATAGGTACGCGATATCATGTCTTCCCTACCTATATATACTCACAACCCCATCTACTTCAAGTTCATTTCTCCCATTTGACACTATAGGAGTTGTTGAAATTTTCTTTTGTGAGTTAGAGCTTTACATCTTCATCCTCCAAGTGCAATATCTCACTTCCAAACATTCTAATTTCAATTCTGTTTGATCCTAGTTGAACCCAGAATGTTCCACTTAGTCATGGGGGAGTACTGTAGTGGGAAGTGCACAAACTTTTTTTGAAATTTCCTTTGTCCAAAGGATATTATAGGGGTAAGAAATTCAATTTTTTAATGCCAAGCTAATTTCTATCAATCACCCAGGCCACCCAAATGACTGTAAGGTCAACAATAACACCTTTAGGAGCCACTTCTTGAAAATATTTTTAACTCTAAAAATCACACTATGTAATTATGGATTGTTAATTAAGGAAATGAGTAAGGTATGAATTGATAAAAAAATTTCTCTACACAACCTTAGTAACAATGACTTTTGTGTGATTACAAATGGTCCCAAAAAGAGAAGATCGAGTAGGACCTTCCCAAGGAGTAGCTAAACATCCAAGAGGAGGTAGAGGATAGGAACCTTGCATAGAACATGTAGAGTAGGAGACCCACTCATTCAACATTCATTAGGAAACCCCTACGATAGTGCAATCTGGCCACACAAAAGGTGGTGAAGTTAGAGCTCCAAAACCATGGCAACATCTTATGTTGTCCACTGAATGTCTCCAAGCCGTTTGGGAGAAGTTTGCCTTTGCAGTTGTGATCATGGAGCTCAATTTCAGGCCTTTCACAAAGTTTGCACCTGAACCAGTGAAGACTCAACTTAAGGCATCTCCACTATGGCCTATTCTCTTAGAAAGTGGTGATTGGTACTTGGGTGAAACATACCAATTCTAACATGGCAAGGAGGAAGGCACCATTGCCAATGTAGGTGGTTTTTTTGTTGATTTTTCTATAAAGGCCATTGCAAAGGTCCTAAATCTTCCAAATGTAGGACCAAATGTTGCTCATTTGTCCACTCACTTGGGTGCAAATGCATGAAAATTATGGTTGAAACAAGCTTATGACAAAGAGAATAAAGTTTATGGAGAATTGACTCTGGAAGAGAGGATCTACTTTAAGATTTGTACTTATCACATTTTCCCCACCAAAGGTTTAAATAGATTATCTACTTATGAGGTGAGGGGCAGTGCAATTTTGATGGGAAAATTTAATGCAAATCTACCCCATTTATATTTGATGAAAATATTAGGGTGATTTAAAAAAAGAAAGACAAGGAAGCTTGCCTTGCCCTTCCCTTGTCTTATCAAGAAGCTGTGTAGATGTGTTGGAATCTTAGGCTACACAAATGATGTTTCTAGAAAAGCCCAAAACTCTTCATATGTTGAACTGCTCAAACCACTGACACCAACAAAAGATATTGGTGAGAAATTGGAGCAAGATGAAGAGCAAATGATTGGGCCCACTACACCTCAAATAGTAGGACCTAGCCAACAATAGGAAGTGGGGCCTAGCACACAACACATAAGCCAACAAGTCCAACAATCGCCACCGCCACAACAAGACTATTGGTCGTCCATCAGCTACCTCCAAACAATCATTGAGACGGTCAGTTGGGAAAGTTGTGATGCCAAAAATCTATTCAGGATCATTGATGATGTCATACAACCCACTATTTTGGCCAACCTTGCAAGTGGACATATTTCATTGATTTCAGGAGAAGAGTCCTAGTGGTCTCAATAGATCTCTGGGAATGCCGCATCTTTACAAGTTAGATTAGAAACTGGAGAAGGTGCCATTGTTGTGGGCATGTAGCACCAGGATGTGGTAGGTGTAGCAAAAGTTGTTGCAAACCACATTAAAAATTTGTTTAACATCCATGTTGTGCCACCGACAAATTTCAAGGAGAATGTGATGCTCAAGTTTTGGCCAGTTCCTCAATGGCTCCTGTGGAACATGAGGATGTTTTGGATTTCTTGCTACAAACGAAACAAGTTATGACATCCTTATTTAACATCTCCCAAGATTTCACAGCAGCATAATCAGACCTCATCTCCACCAAAGAAAAATTGGTCATGGCTAAAGTTAGGACGAAGCACGTGAAAGTAGAGTTGCAAAGATTGCAAGAAAAGCTCGTCACCCTACAAGCTAAACGAAGGGATCCTTCCCAATTTATTACAGCTAACCAATTAGATGTTTTCAGAACTAAGAAACTAAATAAATTGTTGGAACAAAATAAAAAAATGGCAAGGGAGAAAGAATAGGCTGATTGGGATGCTTCAAAGGCACAAGCTCAAACGTATGCACATGCTAAAGCTCTCAAGGCCTTACAAGAGGAGAATAAACTACTTGCTACTAAAACTCTTCAGTTGACAATAGTTAAAAAATAGAAGAATATTCTCAAAGAAAGTTTCCAAAAAATGCAAGAATAATTAGTTTAAATTAACTAAGACATGAATTGCTTGGCCAAGGAGAATAGAACCCTCTCTATGGAGAAGGTCCACATCATTCGTCAAAATACAGCAATAGAAATAAGTGCATGGAAAAATGAGGCCAAGAAGCATGGAAAGTTAAAAGAACACTTCCGTGATCAAGTGGGGATGTACAAGGAAATCACTGAAAAGGAAATCCATATGGCTAAGGCTCACATTAATTCTTTTAATGCTCAACACACTGACTAGCGAGCCGTGCTGGATACTTATGCCTTCATCCACCAAGCAAAATTAAAAAGTCAGGACCTATAAATTTAGGACTTAACAAAGAACATGGAGTTGGAAAATCTATGATATACCAACTTGGCCATGTTAATAGCAGGGTGCCTGAGAATTGAACTCAAGAAGTAGGTAGCTACCACTTGTGCTAAGTATGAGACAAAGTTTGTGGAACATAAGAAAACATTACAAAAATTAGAAGTTCCAAACTCTGAATTAGAAGTGGTCAAAGCAAGCTACCATAACCAAAAATATGTAGCAACAACCTTGGCTCGATGGCTAATAGATTATCAAGAATTACGAGACAAAGCCAAAGTCTATGAGGAGGAATGACGGTAGTTTGCTGAGTGGTATGTCAAAGCAAACCAAATGTTTCCATAACTACCATGTCCATGGAAGGTGCTTGCTCCATCAAACATTGGAACATTAGCATGGACTGTGCATGATCCTTGAACAAAAGAAGAGAAATTGCAGGCACTGCTCACCCATCAAAAATCTCATAAGCCTGCAAGGTTGGACAAAGGAAAAGCACCAATGGAGGAGCCACCACCTCTAGGAACCGTATGAGTTTCAACATTTTGCATTTTGTATTTTATGTTTTGTGTCCAAGTTTTGTGTTTTCCATACTACAGCATGGTTAGTTAATAATCCCATACCTTCATAATGTTTTTTAAGAGACTCATTTCTCATTATATTAGCTTGAGGACAAGTTTTTATTTAGTCGTGGGGGTATGATGAATCATGGTTTGTAGATATCATGATTCCTTTGTTAGCCTATAAATATAACACTCAAGTGCACAACAAAAAAATAAGAGAGTTAGAAGTTCTTTTCTTTTGGGTAGTTTAGTTTTCAATTTCTTTCTTCCAAGCTAGTTATTTCTAGTGCATCCCCCATAGTGTGATGTTTGTGATTGTACGACACCTTTATTCGAGTGTGACATACTTGGACATGTGCATGATCGACAATAACGATTGAGATTACTTTCATCATTGTAGCATTCACCTAGATTAATTTTGTTTTTTTAATTATTTAATATATTCTTTAGTTAACAATTGATTTATTGTTATTTACTTTTCCCGTCATTAAGTAGAATGCGTACACCTTAATCACAAGCATTTAAGTGCAAATACTTGGCACACCCAGTAGTATTCCTACAAATTCCAAGACATTTATAGATGGTTAAGGACAGATACCATCTCCATAGGCTAATTTATGTTTTACTCTTATTATTAATTTAATCAATTTATCTTTTCTATTATTAGGAGTAACATAGAGTTAGGACAACATCATATGCCTCATTTTGGACTAAACCATATGTGACAAAGCTACTACTAGTCTAGGTGCAAAGACAATGAACTACAATCAATGCATAATTATCTAGGTGCCACAACTAGTCCATCCATAGAGTTCAATCAAATCATGCATACACACTCATATTCATATGGTTGAGCGTAAGGGTACCTCACCACTCATCACCTGCTATCTTGCATATGTAAGGCATGGTTGAACATAAGGGAACAAAAACTACTCATCCAACCTAATAGCCTAATAATCGATATTAATCAATTAAGCAATTAAGGTAATCAAGGCACTACTAAGTGTTTCAACATGGAAATATTGAGTCTAATCAAAACTTTCTCTTAGTTTTAATGATTAAAAAATTGATAATGATCATACATATTATAGCAAAAATGACCTCCATGAATAACATAGTGAGAACCACCCTTAATATCCTTATAGACATTATGTAGCTATGACAAGTATTACATCACTTTTTGTAACCGGTAACAGACAAATCGCTACTCCCATTGAGATTGCACATACAAAATAAGGGATAGAGAGATCTTATCTAGAACCTTTCTCAAATAAAGCCCCTTTTTCTAGGTCAAAAGTTATAGTTATTTTTGTGATCAACATGATTTGAAAGTAGGTCATCATAAGTACCTTGGATGTTAGTATGTTCACTCATCTAAAATTTAAGAAGCAAAACTTGAATCTTTAACCGAAACATATGCATGAAGGGAAAAGAAATTTCAAGCCATTTCCCAAGCATAAAATTTTTATAACCTATAGCTAATACCTAAATTTCCTGCTTCATGATCTACATAATGTACCTTTGGAATGTGCATGATCCTTCACCATCTCTCAATTGATGTGTTCTTTTGTCTTTAGAGAGAGTTTTCTTCTTCTCTTTGCAAGAAATCCTTTACTAAGAAATGCTTTTGAATAAGGGAAAGGTCATATTCCTTTTCTACCTGATGAGATGTGATTCGCATAGGCTGCGATATCGCATCCACCACGATGTCAAGTCCACCGCGATATTGCATCCCCCGCGATATCATGTACGCGATATCGCATCATCCCTACGATATTGCGTACGCGATATCGCAGTCTGCAGCAATGTCTATAAATAAGAGGTGGCATTCCCTTGTTTAGGGATCCCAATTTTAGAGTAGCGAAGCTCTAGCAATTTGATCCCTCCAGAGTTATTTTTTCCCATGACTACCCACAGTGTGGTGAATGTAATTGTACGGTGTCTTTATTCGAGTGTGCCGTACTTGGACACGCACATGACTGGCAATAAAGATTGAGATTACTTCATCATTGCAGCATTCACTTTGTTATTTATTTATTTTTTATTTATTTAATGTTATTTACTATTTTCTCTCTCTCACCCATAAAATCCTAGAACGTGGAACAAGTACAACTTGATTACAAGCATTTAAGTATGACTGCTTGGTAGCCCAGTGGTGTAGCTAGGATCTACGCTTGGTAACCTAGTGGCGTATCTGGGGTCTACGCTTGGTAATCCTAGTGGCGTACCTAGGATCTACACTTGGTAGTCCCAATGGTAGTCATGCACGAGGTCCAAGATGTGTACGGTTGATCAAGGAATTGGTTACTTGTCGCACTTAGGCTAGATTAGATT
>MNCI01027317.1:131413-144210 GCA_015680685.1 Gnetum montanum
CTTTTTATTATGTGGAATCACCATTGGAATTCTCTCTATCCTTAATTAAGAGCTCTTTGCCTCATCAAATTCTATGTCAATCTATTTTGTAACAAGCCAGTCTGTGCGAACATTTGGTTGTGCCCCAACTTGGGTTTCCTCCTCTAATACTTGTTTATTTCTAAGGTGTTTCCCCAGTGTCATTCATGATGCTCTCAATTTTCCCTATGACTTATTCAAGTTGTTGTAATTGATGCACCTTTAATTTCAATAAAACTTCTTGTCGGGTCCGACACCCCCCTATAAAAGAGTACGCTCCATAGAAGTTGTTGCGTACTACCTTGGCTAAATGTAAGGCGTGCCATGAATTAGAATGTCACTGTTGTCCATGACAACTCGTTTCATTTCATAAATAGCTCCTCAAAGTAACCTGTCAAGAGATCACTCATTCTTATTTCTTGGCAGTTAGCACTGTCCAAAAACAGGAAACTCTTGCCTTAGTGGAAATGGGAATATTCAACTCTAAAATAGCAAACTTGTTTACCAGCGATTTAGTGGTAGGGACTGGTTGATGGGTACAAGACCAAGTGCTCATGGAATCGCGGACATAAACGGCTTTGTTTTTTTTTGTGTTGCATTCCAACAATGGCATGAATGAATAATTTCATTTTAAGTCCCAAAAAATCCACAACGCTGCATTTCCTCAGCAACAGCAACTACAATAATGTTCCCGATCCTCAATTCTCTCAGCACAAGTCACCGAAAATCTGGGTTGTCCCTCTGATGTTTCTGATAAATCAGAGGGAGACCGATTCGGGAGCATGGCATAAAGCAGAGGATAGGAAAGCGCCACGATTTCTGTACGTGGGTCCTTGCCTGCTTTGCGTAGACAATTCATTCATGGATTCAGGGAACAGAACAAAATACAGATAGTGGGTCCTTTCTTGGTTTGCATAGACCTTTCCTTTTAAATTCAAGAAAGGAGTATAGTTTTCTAAGTGGGCAACAATAAATCACCGATTTAATGATTAATGGCTGGATTAAAAATTAAATTGAGTCCGCAAGACTTATTTTTAGAAAGAAATCAGCAAATTCAGGTATATTTTTGTGACTTTTATTGATTTATTGTGATTCTTGAAACATCCTGTCCGAGCTATTTCCCCGCTATTTAAACACTGGCATAGACAATTCATTTATGGATTCAGCGAAGATAATCGATTTATTTAGCCATCATCATTTCATTTCAGGTCGAATTTGAATTAACAAATATGGCAACAAGCATGCTACTCTTAGTACTTTCCCCTGATACAAGCAATACGTTCTTTTTTCAGAGTGATAGCCATGTTCCGCCAGTGATTGGGAGACGGCTATCATGCAGCCATGGCGGAGGCACCAACCTTTCGTTTTATACAAATAAAGCATGCTCGCATTCCCATGTGACCCTGGACAACTGAAACTGAGTTATTTCATTCCGTTCTACCACTTATACAGCTCATGGTAATTTAACACTTTAACACATTCAATAAAATGCCTAAAGACGGATGCAGATTCTTAAAGAGCTTCGAGCTAAGCACAGAAAAATCATGCTTGACACCGATTCCGACACCGTGGCGTGCATCGCCGTTGCAGAAAGTGTTGTATTTGCATTTTGTAGAATTCAACGCCAAAAATGTGGTCACCTATGTAACGGCACTGCTGTGATGAAGCACCGTTCGGCACCATACTTAGTCAAAAATCAACCAGATCCAAGAAACATTACATCTCAAACAGTTACAGCACTTACACGCACACATCATCTATTAGTTCATGAGCTAGGAGGTACCAAGTACACCACATACAATCATATATAAGACATCATCAATATGACACACACTCATGACCACAACAAGCACACAACCACATGATCAATATGACACACACTCATGACCACAACAAGCACACAACCACAGGAGATACTGTTTTCTGAAAGAGCTAACAAGTTTCTACTGTAATGTATCTAGCTTGAGCATCAAAGCCGAAGCTCTTCCACAAGTCTATATATCTTTGTGACGAAGTACACAAAGCAATCAAGGCCTAATGTAGTTCTTTAGTGATAGTTGTAATAGCGTGGAACCCATAAGGATATCCATAGTCCTTTGGGCCCCCTTTCCACACACCAACCCATGTTTTCCTACAGCCTGTCCTAACAATCTTATCAATCACAGCCCAATGTCTATAAATCTTATCAATCACAGCCCAATGTCTATATGGTGTATTCATCGTGATCGTCATAAAAATCTTATCAATCACAGCTCTATATGGTGTATTCATCGTTATCATCATAAAAATCTTATCAATCACAGCCCAATGTCAATTGCTGGCACTGATACTAGGAAAGTAGGTAGTGGGCCTTGCAGTAAATCAGCTCTATATGGTGTATTCATCGTTATCATCTTAGCGGGTGTTTAAATAGTCTGGAAATAGATTGGGTCAGCATGTTTTAAGAATCACCATAAATTTAAAAGTGGAAAAAATCACATCTAAAACCATAAATTTTTCTTAAAAAATAAAGGTTACTGTAAAAGTTGTGCCACCTCAACTAGGATCGGCAAAAATTCTAATTGGGCAACTAATGTTTGAACCAGAGATCTATCGCAGCAGTAAAAAATTATGATCTTAGAGTTGTCTCACTCGAATAGGGTCGCCTACATGAGTTATGTTTCATCATTTACCATTTACCATTATTCTTGGAATCATTTTCAATTTTTGGAATCATTTTCAATTTTTTTTTTACATATCTGTTGATCTCACTCAAATAGGGTCGCCTACATGAATTATGTTTCATCATTTACCGTTATTCTTGGAATCATTTTCAATTTTTTTTACATATCTGTTGATCTTCTTTTCATTTCCCTGAAACAGTCATGTAAAAATTCTGATGACAAAATCAGAGTATAGAAGGCCCACCACCATGAAGATGGCCACGCTGACGCTGCGCCACCAGCATGACTGTGGCTAGCATTTCGGCACCGACGGTAACTTTCACCAGAGATGTAAACATTTTTCAATGTTTCTTAACTTCCCTTCGTTTTTTTAAGTGAGGCAGCATGCAAATGAAAACTGTACACTCAATAATAGTGAACTTAAATACGATATAACGGTACCTCTGCAAGTCCTTCGACACGTGTAACTTGCAGAGTCACAAGCAGCAACATGTAGTAAATATCGTAGCTTTAATCACTTTAACTTAACTAAACTGGAATATTTTTTAGGTTATTAATATGGAGTGGTATCTCTCTGTTGTGTTGGGTAAAACAATGATGTGTTAGCTTAGTAGTAAGACACTTGATTTGGAAGCTCTACATCATGGGTTCAATTAAAGTGGGCAACGCTTGGAGTGTACCTATGTTTTGCTTCTTTAAGGTTCCAACAACCCATTGTTGTGCTGTCTTATGGTAAATATAACTTTCAAAAATTTTAAAGATAGAACATTTATAAAGAAAATCATAAAAATTTCCCTAGAATATTTTTAATACAAGGATGCTAGGGCATGCATATTTGATGACTATTATCAATCATGCTTATATGTCCCTAAGGACCCAAGAACACATATTTAAATTATATAAAAATGTTCTTTTCCACAATTAAAGCAAGTAGAATAGTGGTATGCACTTGGAATAATAATAAAAGAGAGGTTAGAGGTTTAACCTTTTTGTTTTCGAATTTTTCTTGTGTTGTTTCTTCTTCATGGTGCATAACCTTAATTTTTTGGTATCTTGTTTAATAATGTGGAAAAAATTTAGAGTACATCAAATCATTAAAGAGAGAATTTAAAGAAAAAGCCCAAAGGAATCATCAAAGAGAGAGTTTAAAGAAAAAATAGAATGGTTTTGGGATGGTTTTTCAAGTTTTCATCCTTATAATTATTTTGGGTTACAATACCTCCCAAATGGTAAAAGAAAAAGGATCATCACTGAGATGTTCAATACGCATCCCACCAAAGCAGAGCCCTAAGAAGGGTAGTACATGAGTGAAAGTCTAAACCAATGATTAAAAACTTGGGAAAACACTCAACTCAGCATGAGAAATGATTTCAAAAAACTAGATGACGTAGATAATTCAGTGGAAAGAATTAGCATATTTTTAAGTGGCCAAAAAACTCTTGAATATCCAAACCATTTAATGCATTAAACAAAGCTTTTAGATAGGTATTATGTGATTTCAACAACCTAAGCTAAGTTGCAAAATCAAGCAACATCGACTAGGTAGAGTTACCATGCATGCAAGCACATGATTCCTAAATCAAAGTATGGCAATAAAGTTGTAAATTAGGTAAGTGATGCATGCTACTATAGTAATTTAGATAAAAATATGAAACTAAAAAAGCTGCAATATCTTATGGATTGCCAACTTTTGCAATGCAACAATACAATAACAACCAAGAACCCTACCTATAATATCAACAATCAAAACCAAAACTTACTATAAAAAGATGTAACAGAAATAATGTAAACATAATAGTAAGTTGGCAAGAGACAACACACCTTGTTTCCTTTTGTTCCATTATTTGTCAAAATTATATGTTATAACTTTTATTTTAATTTTTCAAATTAATCAGAGTTGCCACGGTTTACACAATTCGCTCAAATTCATAAAAAATGGGAAAGGTTTAACATGTGAATCAAACCAACTAGGCACCAAAGTCAAATCCGCAATTAATCACCATACCACTAATAAGGACCAATTAAAAAATCATAGATCCAAACCACTCAAACCTAAGTCTTACACAAACCTTACCATCACTCCAAGTAATGGTCCCTTTAATTGTAAAATGGTGCATTTCACAAAAGTAGTTGACTACTGGTTAGACATCTTAAAAGGATGCAAGAATTAGAATGCCACTTGTAACCCCTTCACACGCCCTTTTATTCAATAAAGGGAGAAGATAAAAAGAGCTCCGTAAAGTAGCACACCAACACAGATAGGTCATTCTTACCTGCTAACATTGTCCAAAGAGACTTGCAGCTTTAGTAGAAATGGGAATATTTAACCAGAATAGCAAATTCCAATGAATCATAGGTGGGGGCAAGGTGAACAATGGACATAAGAGCAGGTGCTCATGGTCATGACCTATAGAGTCTCGTGACATTCGTTTCAGTTTTTCAGTTTTAATTGCGAGACTTTTTATGATGCATTCGAAAACGGTTGTGTCTTGGTCCGTCATATTTTATATCGATGACGAGATCATCCCTATATCAAGGAGGACCGTCCGGGACCATCCAATAAAGCAGAGGCTATCAAAGCGCCACGAATTCTGTAGGTGGCTCCTTTTCTTTGTCCTTCCTTCTGCAGACAATTCATTCATGGATGAATTTAGCATTCTTTAGCTATCATCATTTCATGTCGAATTCGAATTAACAAATATGGCAAAGAACATGCTACTCTTACCACTGTAATCTTGTTTGCGCTTCAGAGTGACAGCCATGTTGCGCCAGTGATAGCTCAGCATTTCTGCAACTCCCGGCGACCGCTATAATGCAGCCATGGCGGAAGCGTCCACTTTTCGTATTATACAAATATGGCATGCTTGCATTTCCATGTGAACAGATCAGATCCGTGAATGTAAATACCTCTTTTAAAATTGCGCTCTCAGCAGGGGAAGAAATTTTAAATAACTCCGGTAATGCTAGATTTGAGGGTGGATATTAAAGGAGGAAGATTAGAGTCAAGTTGGCAGTCAGACGCAAAATCTTGCCAAATCTCATAGATAGTTTTTTTAAAGCTTTTGCAAATGTCAAGGCATTTCTCATCTTTAAAGAACTGCAAATAAAATAAAATTGTAGCTCTGCCAATGATAAAAAAAACTCATTTCTCATTGCAATGGTACAGACAAGTTTTTTTTGTTACTGAAGAGGATGACAGGTTGCTTCTGCAATTAACAAGTGCACTACTTTTAATTTTAAATTCATGTTACGAGAAAAAAAATACCCTCTCTCACACTTCAAATTCCATCCCTCGATCTCAACCGTAACCATGATCGTCGTAGTGAGCGTTGCAGCGAGAAACAATGGCAGACTGCAGGTGCATAGCAACCGTAGAATTCACGGCCGATTCGGGCACCGTGACGTCCGTGGCCGTGGCAGGAAGTATTGTATTCGCAGGATTGGACTCCGGAAATGTGGTCGCCTGCTCCAGAAATCTGAGCCATCACCGCGACGTTGGCTGCCGGCGGACGCCGCCGGTGAAGGCGGTGGCGGTTGCAGGAAACCGCGTCTACACAGCGCATTCGGACCACAAAATCAGAGTCTGGAGCGCCCAGCAACTTCACGGGAAGCTCCGGTTTTCGAAGATGGCCACGCTGCCGACGGCCGCGGACGTGCTCCGGAACTCGGCCAAGTTCTGGAAGACGGACAATTACGTGCAGACGCGGCGCCACCGGCACCGACTGTGGCTCCGGCATTTCGACACCGTGACCGCGGTTGCCGTGTGCTCCGCGGACACCGCGGAAACGGAGCAGCGGCAGCGGCTGCTGCTGTACTCGGCGTCGTGGGACAGGACCGTCAAAGTGTGGAGACTGGCGGACATGACCTGCGCCGAGTCCATCGCGGCGCACGACGACGCCGTCACCGGTGTCCGCTGCGCGGAACGGTCGAGCACCGTGTACACCGCCTCCGCCGACGGCTCCGTCAAGATATGGCGACGGCGGATTGTCGGAGGCCGCGGAACCGTGTCGCACCGGCTGGCGGCGACGCTCCGGTGCTTCGGCGGTGCAGCGGTGAACTGCGTGGAGCTCGGCGACGGCGAGTCCGGCGTGTACTGCGGCACGTCCGCCGGAAACGTGGAGTGGTGCGTGGGCGCGGCCCGGAAGAGCAGTCTGCGCGGACACGGACGGGCCGTGCTGTCGGTGAGCGCCGTGGGGTGTTTTGTGTGCAGTGGCTCCGCGGACGGTTCCGTGGCTGTGTGGCGCCGGCGGAGCTCCGGCCACGAACACGAGCAGGTTCACCGGTTCCGCGCTCACGGCGGTCCCGTCCGCTGCGTTTTTGGGACGGACGCCGAGTGCGGTGATGGCGGTTTTTGTTGTTGGTCGCCGGCCGCGTTCTGGTCGTCCGTGCGTTCCTCGTCGCGTTCTTGTTCTCGGTCGTGTTCGCCGCCGCGGAGGCGTCATAACGCTGCTGCAGGCGCCGAGACGGAGAGGGAGACCGAGAGCGAAACCAAGCATGAGAAGGAGCAGCAGCAGCAGGAAAAGCCGGGTTTTCGGTTGTACAGCGGTGGTGCCGATCACGTTCTCAAACTATGGTGGGTACCTGCTTCCCATTTGGCTGAGGACTGATCATTTGATTCAAATGGCAGTTCCATGGTCACCGGCGACCATTGAGGACCAGTGTGCACGTTTGCATGTATTATGGTTTAATATAATATATCAGTGTTTATATCTGAACCATAGATTGAAAAATTGGATCGGATCCAATCTCACGATTAATTCGTAGATTTCTGCAACTATGATTTGAACAGATATTATTTAGAGTAATAATAAAGTACTGGTTGGATGAGAATTGCCACTTTTCAAATTTTCAGGAACTCAACGTCTCATATTTGGGTTGGTGATGTGGTTCCAAATCACGTATCAAACTTTTAATGTATTTTTATTTTCTTAACATACATCTACACCGGTTTCATATCTCCAATTTGATGTAGGTACGTTCTTAAACAATTAAAACTCAAATCTGAAGGGATTCTTTATGATTTTATAATTATAATTTTGCTTATAATGATGTCCAGAAATATTTGCAATTACTGTACCATTCAGAGTCCGGTGGAATAAATATTCTTATGAATCCATGTTTCTGAGATTCTGAATTTTGTCGAGGATGGCTTGTTTCTGAGGTGGTAATACCTGAGTTGGAAACCAAGATTTTACCAGTCACCTAAGTTATGATTGGCAGTAGCCATTGGAAAAGAAACTTGGCAGATAAGCATTAAAGTTTCGGAGCTTACTTGGAGAGTTTGGCACTTAGGCTCCGGACCTTGCTTTAAAGATGAGTAATCGAGAATTCGAGATTTAGAGTTTAGCAGGATGAACATTCAAACTGTGTGTGAATGATGATGCTTTTACGTTCTATCATGAGTTGTTAGAGTTGAAGGCCTTTGAGTGTGGCTGCATATTAAGGGCTCAATTTATATAATAGACACGATTTAATGGTGAAGAGCTACTTCTATTATCCATTGTAGAGTAACATAAAAATGAAGAGGAATTTCCATTATCTGTGAATCAAGGTAGGTTATTATTCTGCACATTGTTCAGTCTGTGGGAAATGCATTGGTTAGGTTTAAATCCAGTCTAATCATAATTGAAAGTTTGAAAAATCTATTTCATAATTATTTATCATCATTATCCTAGAATGGAGTCGGTTACATGAGTTTTTTTCCCACTAGCTTTTATGAAGAGCCACATCTTTACTTTATTTATTTGCGTTACTTCTTCGAATCATCGACTGCTTTTCCTCATGTTTTTTATGATGTTCCTTTCGGTGCCTTTCTTGTAGCGATGAAATAGCAATCCTTTTTCACAGGCTCATTGTCTGGTCTTTTTTATACTAAGTCACTCATCTGACCTAAAAGCAATTCCAGGTTTTCCGCGTCATTAAACATAAAGATTTTAATAAAAATTAAAAAATGACATTGACTTCACGACTTAATTTTTGGTTGGCCCAATTTGCAATCAGGCAACTAATCGTTAAAGTGACGAAGCCCACGATTGATGGACGGTTTGAAAAACACTGATTCTGCGAAGGAATGCGACAAAGGATAACGTGGATGTTTTTTGTTTGTAGATTTATGTTGTATATATACATCATTAACATTAACAGGCAATGGTATTAGCATACTGATTTAGCCACGTAGCCCTCACATTCATGGAGGATGAGCGCAATAAGTTTTTCCAGTTCACTCAAATATCCCATTTCAGTAATACCTATGCATCTGTTTAACTGTGATTCTAAATTTAGTTTCACTTAACGTTGATGCATCTGTCTTTGGTTCAATAGTAGAAAGAGTTGCCCAATAATTCAAGCTCTTTTGGTGCATTGCATTTCAATTTGACAATGTTGTCTGCTTTACCCAATACGCTGCATAATTTTGCATTCTACGACAGAAAAGACGTGACGTTTTCTCAGATGAAGTTGACAATGAAAACATTCATGTCTGGTTTGTTCTTTCATTTTCATTTTGTTGGCACAGTTGGGTTTTTGTTGAAATATAGAGGTAATCAGACAAAATAGTTGCTTGCATGGTAAAGGTTCTCCCAGAATCTGTATATCGTGAAAGGAAAGGTAGCAGTACAACAGTAGCATTTCTGCGTAGCAGAAGTTGTGACGACAAAATTCCAGATACATAGAAAGGCCGCGTTTCCGATGACCTTCATGGAGAATCAATTTGGCAACCTATTTTTGATCCGGCTTGAAAATCCTTAGGCATTTATAAAAAAAAAAAAGATTTTAAAGGAGAACACTGACCTGCCATGCCACATCATCCTCCATACCAAACCTTCTGTTCCGAGAATTTCGCTGACTGTCTTTTGAGCCTTATTTTGTTTCTTATTCCTTTGATTTCGGCTTTTGTTTGCAACAAAGTTGCACCGAGGTCCGAATTTTTTAAACGTGTAAGGTGCAATAAGGTGGTTCACAAATTTCTCTCACCAATGGTTTTTTTGGCTTAAATTTTCCGGTAATTAGTTTCTAATTAATGAAAGGGAAAAAGTCAATCACTAGATTTTGAAATAAAAAAAAATCTTCTTGCACCATTAAATAGCTGAATGATTGCATTCAGCAAGCCACTCTTCTTTAAGAGAAGGTTTAGTAAGTCGGTTGATCACACCATCAAGTTTTATAATAAATCTTTTTCCAATTCGTTAGTTAGTAATTCTTAGATGGTATTCAGATTCTACCAAAAAACCTAATAAAAAAGCTTTTTGCTTGTTTTGTAGATTTTTTAAAAGCTTGTAATTCTCTCATCACGAAAGAGCTTTGGCATTGTTTAATTGATATTGGTGTTCTTCATAATATAATTGAATTCATTCAACTTTACTATACCGACTTATAATTAAATTTTCATATTATTAGTGCAGAATTTTGACTTGTTATTTTTGTAGCGTTATTGAGGAATTGACGTAGTTCAATGGATATAGGATATCTTTTAAGATTCTATGAAAATATAGTAAAGGTAGATGGATGGATGAAAGAGGCAAGTATATTAAACAACCTAAAGATCATGAAATGCTTATCGCTACAAAATCAACTATATTAAAAATAAACATTAAAGAAAAAATATGACGATGATGAAGAAACAACCATAATAAGAGTTTCTTAATAAGTGAGCAAAGTTACTCTAGCTAACATTAGGAGGCAATTACCTATGGTTGAATTAAGTAGGAAAAAACCTTCTATACATATTTTTAGTAAACTTTTATGTGAAGATGATGGTGACTCAACATCCTTAGTAATGAACTAGAGGAATAATTCTAAAAAGATCCAGTGTTAGTCTAATAGCTAGACCTATATTTAAAGGTAATAGAAATAGGATTTTATGTTCAATATGAGCCTATTTAAATCTTTTGATCAATTAACTACTTAGATGATGAATTAGAATTTGTGCAAGTTTTTTCAACGTCTTTGCAAAAAGATAGAGTGTTCTAGTTTCACAGCTTACCCAAAGGATCAATTAAAACTTAGGCCCAACTTAAAAACCTTTTCTTTTTAGAGCATTATCCCTTGGACACTTTCAAGAAAAGAAGAGAAGAAATTCTTCATATTAAACAAAAAGAACATGAAAGGCTTGATGAGTATTGTGTAAAGTACAAGACCTTAATAGGTAAAAGTCCTAACCATAGCATTAGTTTGAGAGAATAATTGAGAGTTCTAGTTGTGAATCAATGGGTGTTGAAACATTGAAATAATTGTAATATATATATACCCTCAAATATATAGTTCAATTAGAACTTTATAACTCAACATTGTCCACAAAAATCGAATCCATCACTTGGAGCTTTCAAATCAAAAGTTTTACCACTAGGCTAACACCTCATTGATTGTGGATCAATAAACTCAAGAGGAGGAGATTAAATGAGGTCTAACAAAAATTTCAAATAAAATATTTAACTACTTAAAATAAAAAATAAAATAAAATAAATATTATAAATTATATTTACTGATGTTTATGGCAATTCTTATCACTTTAATATAACCAAATGAAAATAGTGGTAGATCCTTGGATGCTAAATATTCCTTGCAAGGCAAACAAAGTCATCAAGTTATCTTGCAAGATCAAAATTTAAATTATGCTCTCACAAGACACATCGAAATCCCTCAAGGCTAATGAGTAGCAAATACACCCTATGTTTAACCATACAAATTACAAGCATTCACATGTGATCCATCATATTCTATGGACTACGCTAGTTTGGTATCGATATGGTTAAATATGAGATCACAAGTTGTTGTCTTCCTAATTACACTTGTATGACTCTTATGTGTATGGTTAAGTGTAATTGAGGTATATGATCCTAATGTTACTAATGCCATAAAGAAATATTAAAATATTAAAATTTAATCTAATTAATCTAGTGTAGATATTAACAAGCTAAGCTACCATATGCTCTTGATTTGTTGTACATATCCCAAAGTCATGTAATCATCAATGGATTACCAAATGATTATTACTAGGAAAATCAAGTAAGAACATTGCTAGGATTACCATACAATACATGTTATGTTCAAAACAAATCGTACTTGTGCTGCCATAACTATCAAGCACTAAAACAGAAATAATTAACAAAGTGCATATGAAGTAAAGGAACAAGGAAATTAAATTATAGTGAAAGAATGCATTAAACTACGCCAAGTGCTATAATGAAGATAAACTAATCTTGATCTTATTATCATTCATGAAAATATGTCAAGGTACATAATTACTTAAATAAGATTCCAATCAATCAATTTATGTTCACACTATCGACATTCGGTGATAGATTCTAATTTCTATAGAAACAAACTATAAGATCTTTGCTACAATTATGACCAAAATAGTGCATTTAATGCGATGGATGGTAGGAATTTATAGACTTCGCCATCCCTAAATATATCATATCTATGACATCATACAAAATTCCACGATGTTGCAACTATGACATCGTAGCACATGTAAAAAATTCTTCATCATACTGCCACAACAAACTAAAAACTTATTCTTGAGTTCACAAAATTTGGATAAAGTTTATTACAAAATTGTAGTAGAGAGTTAACTAATTAATGAACTAAATGACTTAAGTGTTGCATTACAATATTTATTCAATTATTTTACAAGATGATGAAAGACTAGACACATCTCAAAATGATTAAAAAATTATAGACCTTTCAAGATCTATTCCACAACAAATCTTCACATCCTTCTAGGGGGTGATGATTCCTCGTATGATTGTTTAGTAGCTTGATCCTCTATGTAGAAATGATTAACGATCACCTAATGGTTCTCAATATCTGTTTTTGGACCATCAATGGTCCAAGTCAAATAGAGTTTAAAGTTATTTAATTGCTTTAAATATCGCGGGGGATGCGATGTTTGTTGGAATGGATGAATCAAAAGTGTGGAGAATATATCAACATCATTGGAGATAGAGTTTTGACAACCCGAGAAGCAAGACAAAATAGTAGACATTCGGAGAAAAAGAATGAAGGGAATAAGTGCTCAACTGCCAATCCTACGTATGAATGCAACATATGCTTGTACGATCACCCCAAAGGCCAATGCCCAGTCTTGTTACATCTACAGGAGCATTGGGGAAACAC
>MNCI01027317.1:161204-178324 GCA_015680685.1 Gnetum montanum
AAATATTATGTATAGTTATTATAAATGTTATAAAAACATTGAGACAACAAGCCCATCCACATGTTATGTGCAACACTCGTGGCACTTGCAACGACACTGGTGGCACTCATGGTACTAGCGATGGTGCTGGCAGCACTGGTAGTAGCAACAGTAGCGCTAGCAATGATTCTAGTGTAGGTGATGCTATATGGCCTAATTCAGCTCCTGTTGAAGCGCCGCCATCTTTCACGTGACATGTGGTACAGGCTCGACTCTACATCTCCCAACCCTGTTAGGGTTAAGGTTTGAGGTCATGACAATAGGCAAGCAAGGGTTTCTAGAAGTAGCGATGGTAGGCAATGGAAAGCAAGTCAAAGCAGGTAATGTAGCAGCAACAGTAGCATGCACAAGGCAACGATAGGTAGCAGTGATGGCAAGCGTGAGGTAGTGGCAACAATAACACATAGCAGCAACAGTGAGCAGCATGTAGATTGCAGCGCACGGTAAGGGTAGTAGGCAGCAAGGGTTTGACTATTGCACTGATGTAGGTAATGAGGGTTTAGTTGTTGCATAATTATTGAATAGTAAGGATTCGACTATTAGGGCAGCAGACTCAGGGTTGCAGAAACTAAGGATTTAGAGGAGATTATTCATTTCATAAATATAATCCATCCCTACAATGGAATATCCAAGAAGATTAATGTCTTTTCTACTACTTTCACCAATTCCATATTCATGGAGGCCTTAAGGTATCCAACTCAACATTTGCACCAATTAAAATGAATTGGTATAATACCAACCTATTATTATAATGTTTATTTTTGACATTTAAAAAAGTATAAAGAGGGGAAGAGATATGAGAGAAGGGGGAAACATAGAGAAGATTCATTTGAGAGAACAGAAGAGGAGAAGGAATTAATACCCAATGAACTCCACATCAAGTTGAGATTAATTGCTTTTGTAATTCATATTGAAGATCTGTTGAGCCTTATGGCAATTCTTGGAGTCCATCATTTGACAATCAAAATTGTTGCATTGTGAAGATAGCAAGGTAGAATTACAATTCAGGCAACATCTCCCTTGTGATCTTTGAAATTTATGTTCATTATTTCAGTTTGATTTAATAATTAATTTTCATTCTTGAACTTAATGTTAAAAGTTAGGATGAAAATTTATGATTTTACTTATGAGTGATAGTCATAAGTGTGGAATTTATTTAGATTCAATTCTAATTATTTAGTGCCTTGATGATCTTTTGAGTTTGAACTGTTCCTCCATGAATACAACTCATGGGTCAGTCACAGACAAGGTTACTTCTCTACAACAAAAGAAAGATAAATTTTAAAAGTATCCAACACCAAATTTTCCCTGGCTCATCAAAGAGCTTCAATGTTCAATAATGAAGAAAATCATTAAATGGATTTGATGAGCAGTGAGGTACCCCTATGTCCAACCATAAAAATCACAAGGTGTTCACGTGCAATCTGGTCGAATTCCATGGACTTTATTGTTTCTAGTGCACTAGCCCTTTAGAAAGTGAATCTAGCTGTAAGGTCAATTGTTGTCTTCCCAATTACACTTGTGACATTCGTTGGTATGGTTAAGTGTAACCGAGGCATTTGATTTTTATCATTTTTATGTTTTATAGTTGGGTGCTTGAATTATAGATAAAATGGAATTTGATTAACTAATCTAAATTAACTAATTAACTAATCATTTAACTAATCCTATCATAAGTATCTATTTCCACTTTCCATACACATCCTAAACCCACGTATCCATTGTTGGGTGACCAAGCGCTATGCTACTGGGTAGGCCAAGCAATAACCCTACTGGGATTACCAAGTGAATACCTGTTACATTCGAAGTGGTTGTACTTATGTGTGTAATCTATCTTGCTTAATTGTCTCATTAACATAATAACTAGGATATTTAATAACTAATTAAAAATATTTAATAAATAATTAAAAACATTAAATGCATAAATAAAATAGCTAATCTATCCAAAATGCTACAAGGTTTATTAAAAAGATCGCCTTTATTACTACACACATTGTCATGCTCAAGTACAACAATGCTGGAATAAAGATCCATACACTCAATGACTCCTACTACAAGCACTTGAAGGAAAAATTCTAACTTTCAAATGGGAAAAATGCAAGAGCTCCACTGCAACTACAATTTTCCTATGTCATAAATGCAACTACAAGCATGTATTTATAGCTGACACATGACACTATGTCGACAAGGCCATGTCGATGCATGATATGATGTGTCAACTAGGCCTCGTTGATGAGGCCCAGATGATGAGGCCACATCAACGAGGTCTTCTTAACGCAACCAATAGAACATGACTCATCATACCCCCATAACTAAATGAAAACTCATCATCAAGTTCTTTTACAAAAATGGGGAAGGTATGGGATTATTAATTAATTGTTCTTCAAACAAAACAAACTGACCAACTTGACAAAAAATGGAGTCTATGGATCAACTTATTACAAAAATGAAGTTGTTTGGGACACAAAATTGAACACCATGATTCAACTCTTCAAAACTTGGACAACACGTTCCTTGATGGTGTGAAGCTTGTTGGAGAAGATCAAACAATCCTAGGCAGTGGTGGTTCCTAAGGCTTCAAGGGACCTTCACCGACTTCATGTATGGGTGGTTGAGGTGGCTATGGTTGTCCTGCTACTACTGCAACTTCAAGTGGAAGGTGAAAAGCATCTATTAGTGCTTTCATTTTCTCCTCCTTACTCCTAGGATCAAGCACCATCCATGCTGCTTTCCCAACGTGGGTTGGAACAAGCACATCCCAAGGGCATGGGATTGCTGCAAATAATTCATTGGCGTTGACAAACTAGGTAGCAAACTATTTGCATTCAATGTCAAACACTCCCACTATGGTCTTCAACTCCTAGTAATCATTCATCCATTTAGCTAGGTTCTTAGTGATAAATCATTGATCTCTAAATTACCCTTTGAGAACTTTGAGTTTAGCGTTAGCAGTCTCAAGCTTTTTCTTGGTGTCATTGTGGTGTTTGAACTTAGTTCCATATAGTAAATATGAGCTAGCCACTTGTTTCTCCAATTCTGATCATAACTATCCAACATGGCTAGGTTTATGTAACAAAGTTTAACCAACTCCATGTACTCTATCATTTCTCAATTTCCAACTCCTTTAAGTAGATCTCCACTTTGTTATAGGTGTCAATCCCATCAAGGATGGGCTACCACATCTCTCTTCTTTGCTAGAGTTGCTAGAGGGCTTCATTCATTTTTTCCTTTGCCATTTGGATTTGTTTTTCATTCACTTCCTTTTACAAATTAACCTGGTCCCTATAGTGATTTTTTACTTTCTCAAATTTTAGTGTCCATATAGTAATCTTGATGATAGACTTTTCATGCAAGGTGTGTACCTCCTTCATTAATAGATTGCGATTTTCCATGGCCAATTTCCTTAGTTTAGTATTTTCCCTTGCAAGATGCTCTTGCCATTGATGAATGAATTCTTGCATTTGATCTTTCTAAGCATTAACATTTCGTAGCTGATGATTCTGTGCAGTCAATGCTTCATTCTCTTGGTGCATTTAATTCAAGTTCTTTTTGATTGAGTGCATTTCAACTTTTGTTATGGACTATTTGAAGATGGTCATCACTACCTCCTCCTCAGCCTTCTAAAATTGTTCTTGAAACTATTTGATATCTTCATCTCTTATCACGGCTGGGCTGAGGATTGTTTGTTCTACAAGTCAAGCATGAAGTTCGGCAACCTCTGTAGCCAAGCATTGATTTGGTTCTTGGGCTATTTCTAGTTACCCCTCCAGGATAATGCATTTTTTCCTTACATTTAGCATCTTTAACTAGGTGTTCTCTAGAAGATCAAAAATGTCCAAAGTTGGTTGCCTAGTACCTACCAGTCATTCTAGCAATTGTTCATCCTGGGCTATGTTCAATCTTTTGCTGACCATACCTGCAAACATCTATACATCTTGAAATGCTTTTGCTACACATTCAACCACTACTTCTACCACTATCTCCTACCCATGGTGTTGCATCACCAAGACAGTTTCCTCTTCAACTTCCTCCAACCTCATTAAGAAAGTGCTAACATTCCCAGAGATTTCTAAGAATAGATGATGTGTTGCTAGTGACACTGTTACCTCTCAAGCATTGGGATCTGACCTCAAAGGTAGCTATGTTCTTTGGGTAGAGAAAATGTGACCACTCCTCTCCATCTAGCTCATTGTTCGAGCCACCTCATTAAGGTAACTCATTGCTAGTCAGTACACAGATGGATCTACCCCACTTTTTCCTGTTTACTACTCTTGTTCACTCAAGAGCTATTCACAGATTTTCTGTAGCCATTCCATGGTTATGCAGGCCTCTAGTGTTATTTCCTAAGTGGGTTGTGGCGACAGCAGCTCCTCTAATTAAGTCATTGCTGGCATCTTCTCTTTCATGATCTCAGACCATGAAGCCAAAGAAGTATGCCTGAGTGTATCATTGGAGTAGTGAATGATGCTTGCCCTTTTGCAAAGTTTTTTGATGAGACATGGAAAGGGTAGGGTCTTTCTTACACATTCATTTCTTTATAACATTTTTCAATCTCCAAGTATAGTAGTTTTGGAAGGTTAACGGGGAACTTCCCACTTAGAGTAATGCATGCTCGGGGGGAGAAAACAATCACCTTGCTTGACCTCATTGTTGGATTGAGGTGATAGGCTACAATCTTGAAATAAATTTGCTCTACTAGTGTGAGCACACCATACTCCTTACAATCCATCCCATAACAACTTTGGGTCCACTCCTTCTTGGCCTTAAGGTCACACTGCATAGATAATTCTACCAACTGTGTTCCAGTGTCATGCAACCTAAGTGCCTATGAAATAGCTTCTACCAAATAGAACACTTGAATGTCCTTGATCTTGACTATGGATCCCAGCCTTCAACTCTCCCAAAAAAGATATGTTTCTCCCATGTACCACTCCCCACTAGACGTGATGATTGGCCACATGGACGAGGTTCACAATTAAGTCTTGACATCCTCTAGAGCCTTCTCTAAAATTGGCCCAAAGTTTATCTCCTAAAGAATGGATCATTGAATTTCTCAGGACTTGATGATATCAAGGCAAGTTTGAGTCAAAGTGACCTCAAGCCTTGGCATAAGTCCAAGAACTTCTCCTCTTTTTGATTGTTTAGTTAGCACTTCTTCTTCTAGAATCTATCAAATAGATTCCACTTCGGGCTCCTCCCAAAGAGATCCCATTGCATGGATCACCTCTAGTAGTTCTTGGCCTTATTCTTGCTAACCCCTTCCAACTCTAGGTCATTTCTCCCATGGTTGCGAGGTTTCTCCTTCCTACAGATGTTTTTGCTTTGGTGTCATCTATAATCATAATAAAACCATGGATTAGCAATTATTGTGTAACCTTTAAAAAATTGGAATATCCTATCTCTTAAGGATGGTTATGCTTTAGCTAAGTTGTGATTATGGCTATTTTAATTAATCCAATTATCATTTATTATGTATTTTCATTAATAAATCATCTCGAAGGTTTTTGGAAGGGCTAATTTGTAAAAAAGTTGATGCTTATATGTTGTTAAGGTTAGTAACCCTCTGGGGGAGTTAGAAATATTTCTTAAAAAATTTCATCAATTTTTCATCAAAAACCTTAAGGTTTGCAGCCCCACAATAAAGTTCTTACCTTTGGTAAGTGTAGCATCAAAAAATGGAGTGATTTGGACAAACAGTTGGGAAGTTATGAGCTCTGGAAGGTTTTAGGCTTTGAAAAATTTCAAAAACTCCCTTTGTGTTGTGAGAAAATGGTAAAAAATTGCAAAATGTCCAACGATATATATATAGGGTTTTTATGATGCATCGATAAGGCCTAGTCAACTAACCCTCATTAACTAGGGTGGATGCATCGATGGAGCCTCAACGATGCAACCGTTGACCACCATAGTCAAACTTTGACCTTAGTTAAACTTGCAAAATATGAAGAGTTTTTGATTGAAAATGGTGTCAAATAAAAACTCTAAAAACTAAGATTAGTATGAAAATATGAGAAGAGTGTGTTGAAGCTCACAAATTTGAAAAAATGGAGAAAATTTGATTTAGTGGATGAATGAAATGAAAGATTGAGTATTGAACAATTTATGCAATGGAAAATGTGAAAGATAGGATAAAGGTAAGGAACTTTAACTAATTAAGCCAAGAGCTATGCAAGTGGATCCTCCCTATAGCAAGCTCATGCCCTTTTTGCCCTTGCATAACCTCAACTAAGAAGTCCATGGGCCCCATAGTCATTTTAATGATCATGACAAGTTAGAGACCAACCCAAAAGAATGCATTCAAAAATCCCAACACATCAAACCAAGACATGGGGCATAACATAGAACATGGTAGTCAGGTAAGTTATGGTAGCATGGATGGATGATAGAGAAGGTGGAATGAAGTTCCAAATTGAGGTCATAAGAAGTCCCTTGTGAAATTTGTGTTTAAAACGACCTAAGAAGTTCCATCCTTAGTCTAGACCAAAACCAACCACTTTTAGTGACTTCGCATCACCACTCTAAGACCGATCCATCCACTCAAGACACAAGAGTGCTTCCACAAAACAACCACCTTTTGACAAAGGTTGGAAAAGAGAAGTAGGAAGTGAGAGAGAGGGCCTTAGTTAGACGAGACCTTCAAGCATAAGTGCATATTGTTCAAGTCGCATAACCAGTGCTTGTAGCCTGTTTATTTGTCCAAGGGATGTGCTTTGAATTCCCATTTTTGTTTTTTTTTTTCTTTTTCTTTTTTTTTTCTTTTTTTTTTTTGAAATGGAAACCACACCATGCAAGAACTTATTTGTGTTGAAGGAGTATGCTTTGAATTCCCATTGTTTTTTTTTTTTGAATGGGAACCATAGCATGCAATGATGTTATTTGTCTTCCTATTAGTGGATGGTGTGGAATGATAAGAAGTCCATGAAAAACACTCAAGAACTCAAGTAAGAAGAATAGGACAAAGAGTATTGAGTTCCCATGAAGTCACACCCTTTACAAACCTTTGAATCCTTCCTAATTCCAAAACTACCAAGGTCATCGATTAATTAAAAGTTTCTTTAATGGAAGGGACCTCAAATTACCAGAACAAGGAAAACCATAGAGTTGATTGAATGGATGGATGATGTGGACTCACTGCATGTTCCATGAAAAATAAACCATGTCAAAGTCATTAGACCTCAGAATTCAAAAATAGAAACCAGACATCGACAATCACTCATTAAGCACAAACCATCATTAGTAAACAGCAATAGTAGCATTGTATCCTATGAAAATAAAGAAAATTTATTAGTAAAAATGGGAAAATATCACACTTAAACAAAAGAAAGCATCATAAAGTAAAATATATAAGAAACTGTAAAATAATCAAGAAAGTTTAAAGGTACTAAAGATGATGTAAAATTAGAAAAATTGAAAATCAAGAATGTGTAAAATAAATAATTTATAAAAATAAAAAATGTGAAAAACAAAAAGTAGAAAAATTGAGAGCCAATTTGATGGTTAGCACGGATGGCCATCTCCCCCACAAGTAAGTTGAAAGGAGGAGATCTAAAAAATAGAACGTGGTTGTCCATTTGTTGAGGCAATATTTACATTATTCTACCTTGGTTCTAGAAAAGGATTCACTTGTTGGATGTTGACCAACTATTTTTTATTTGGGCCATCATGTTTGTAAATCAGTATGATCCCAGAGGGAAAGGTTTGATCAATTATATAGGATCCCTCCCACAATTTTTGGAATTTTATCTTTTGGGGTACATGTGTGGGGTTCCAGTAAAGAACCTTATCTCCTTGTTGAAGTTTTACTTTCTTGATTCTAAGGTCATGATTTTGCTTGCTGAATGCCTTATTTACCTCATTTAAAGATAGGGCCACTAAGAAATTTTCATCTAGCACATTCAAATTGATTAATCTTTCCTTCTGTGCCAAACTTAGGTCAAGGTTTAGATCATAGGTCGTTGAGAGTTTATGGAGCTCAAATTGAATCAGGAGCATTGGAATTTTTCCATATACTAACTTGTAGGAAGAATAGCCAATAGGAAGTTTCCAAGTTGAACAATAAGCCCAAAGAGCATCGTTAAGTTTTGTACTCCATTCCCTCCTATATTTTCTAATGGTTCACGTTAGTATTTTTGTAATCTCCTAGTTGGTTACCTCTACTTGACCGTTGGCTTGGGGGTGGTAAGGTGTTATTTATTTATGTTCTAACCCCAAGTGTTGCATTAATTTTCTACATGTGTCACCAGTGAAATGAGTTCCATTATCAGAAATTAGTAAACATGGCACCTCAAACCTATTCATGATATTTTGTTGTATAAATTTGGCAATAATGGATGATGTACAGTTAGTAACAACTACCACTTCTACTCATTTTGTGTAGTAGTCAACTACTACTATAATATACTCCTTTCTATTGAACATGAATGTGATGGGACCCATGAAGTCAATGCCCCATATGTCGAAAGGTTCTAGTGGTTGAATCCACTATTGAGGACCTTCCATGTGAGTGGTCATCCCCCCATCACATTGATAACATTTACAAGACTTGACAAACTGGTGGGCATCCCTAAAGATTGTAGGCCAATAGTATCCTACCATCAAGATTTTTATGGCTGTCCATCTCCCTACATAATAACCTCTATAGGGCCCTTTGTGAGCATCCTGGAGAACACATAGTTGATCTTCATCAAGGACACACTAATAAATTAGGCCTTCAACACACACCTTGGAAACGTGTCTATTGATTTCCATGAAGTATTTGTGATGAGAGCGGTTACTCTAGCAATTTATTCTAATTATTAGAGTGGTAGTTTCTCTAAAATTAGAGTGGCAGTTTTTCTAATTATTAGAGCAGTTACTCCCAAGCCTATAAATACAGTGCCCACACGCACAATTTAGGAGAGAGTCTTATAAGGAAGTCTTTCAAGGGAAGTCTTTTAGAAGTCTTTTAGTAGTCAAGTAGCGAGACTCTTATAGTCTGAAAGTTAGAGTATTTTCCAAGTGCCCGCAGTAGGAGGTCAAAGTGTGGATGGATTTTTATTTGAGCATTATGTACCTAAGCACACCTTGTGTATGGCAATAAAGACGAGCTCTTTGATTCATCCTTGTAGCACCTGAGATTTTTTTTCTTATGCATTTCTTTTATTTTATTTTCTTATACATTTATTTTATTTTATGCACTTTACATTTCTATTATTAGCACAAAAATTCATTTTGATTAATTCATTAAATCGTTAAATTACACTCAGTACGATCACTTCGAGCATGCATGTAACACTTGGTAACCCAGTAACGATTAGCGTTTGGTAATCCCAGTAGTGTTGCACTGGTTCAGGATGTGTACTACAAGTGAGAATAGATATTGGTGTTAGGATTAGTTAAAGCCTAGTTAATCAGTAGTTAAGTTAAATTAGTAATTTAGTTATCTCTCTCTTTCCCTATTAGCACAGGACATAAAAACATAAAAGATATAAAAATCATATGCCTCAAGCATACTTAACCATACAATCATGACATACAAGTAAGTTTAGGAAGACAACAATCAACCAACCCATCCTTGTTCCACAAGCGCACATAAGCACTTAGTCCTTAGAATTCAACCAAATTATGCATGAAACGCTCATATTTGTATGGTTGAGCATAGGGGTACCTTGCCGTTCATCATTGGCGTCGTTGCTAGGGACTTAGTTGTTTGTGTGCTAACTAGAACATACGAAATCATTCACATCGTTGGAATGAACCCTTAGGGTTGATTGAGGAAATAATAAACAAGAGTACATTACACACTGAATAGATAAATATGTCTCCTTCTTCATACAAAAGCACCTCACCACCTAGGTCTGAAACAGGAAACAATCGACGACGTAATACACATGACGTTGATCTACCAGTCCCTTAACAAGTTTGAGTGGTATATATTCATCTTGATGAGTATATACCAGACTTCACCTTTATCCTCCATCAAGATGAACAACTACATTGGTGAGACTTAGAAGGTAACATAGTGTTACCTCCCAATCGTTCAGTCTTGAGCATGTTTCTTCGTGCTCTCACATGAATTGGCATGCCACACTTACATGTAGAATACGTTGTGCAAGACCATGACTCGAGAGAATACCATCCCATAGAGGGATACAATGCTAATCCTCATAATCACTTATAATCATTCCATGATGCATGTGCCTTACAAAATATAGAGAATGAATGGAAGAAACTTAAGTTATTTCCATGGACACTAGTTAAAGATGCAAAAAGCTAGTACCAGTCTTTAGAACCGGAATCCATTCGTAGGTGGAGTACTATGTTAGAACTATTTAATGACAAGTACCAAACATACTCCCGAGTGTCTAACTTACGAAGGCAAATCCAAGGCTAGAAACAAGGAGGACATGAACCCTTGGATGCTACCATGGGCTGATATTATGCACTGTTACATTGTTGTCTTACCCATGGTTATTCGCAAAGGGATCAACTGCACCATCTCGTGAATGGACTTAGGCATGAAACAAGAAGAACCCTTGGGACTTATGCCCAAAGGAGACTATCCGAGCTTAGGTCCCATCAAATTCAAAGACTATTAGAGCAAGTTGCTAAGGAAGAAGGTGAGCTATGAAAGAGAGAAAGTATGGAAGAGTATAACTAAGATCCTTCCCTCTGGAAGAGGGGAGTAATATTTTGTGAGGATGAAGAAGAGTCACCACTCAAAGAGATGGTGAATAGGAAAAATTTTCCCATCAAAAAGATGATGTCAGAAGTTTCAGCAAAGGTAGACCAAATGTGGAATTCCCTAGACAATAGATTTCAAACTATTCTTAAAATAGTAGAGGAGTCTAGAGAGCAAGGTAGTGAGAAAAGAAAAAAGAAAGAGGCTGAACATGCACATAGCAAGGGTAAGGGCAAAGTTTCCATCATTGACGAGGTTGTGGATTCAAAAATAGATAATGATAGTGAATGTGAGATATGTCAATATGACCATCCTAAGGGATGTTTCCCTATAATCTCACATCTGCAGGAGTCTGGGGTGTATGCAATTAAACAAAAGGTAAACACCCCAAAGGTTACCTTATCCTCAAGGTAACCCAAGGCAATTCCACCAACCCTTAACATATTATCCCAGTGGAACTCCACCACAACTGATTAAGCAATATCAATAGTGGCAGCACCCACAATCATGGGGAATGCCACCACCAAGGCAATAATATCCTTACCAACAACTTGACCCGTATGGATATTACGTGCAGCAGCCAATCTTCCCACGTGACTCTAATGGTCATATCACTCCTCAACCTCACTACCAAGCCCATGAGTATTATGGGACTCCTTCTTCTAGGGGTGATATTCTACAAGCATATCATCCTTCGCATTCAGCCGCATCTCTTCCACCAATAACTCCACTACCACCTTCTCTAGCTATGCAGGGTGAAATCCCTACCCAGCTGTAGCAACATTATACCATAAGGATTATTAACTTTCAACCTACTATTGGTTCCAAAAACCACATAAAGAAAAGACCTTTCTTTAGAACCAATAGACCAACCAAGCCCTTTCAATCACAAGAGGTTGATTCCTTAGACACCTCGGTATTAATCAAAACTTCAGAGCCTCCTTCAACTCAACCACTGCACTCAATGCATACGGTCATGCTAGCACATGTTGTCACCGATTGGATCAAAGCTGGCCACCTTCCCAGGAAATTCTCTAATCTTGGGAGTCCTCTGATATACCTACAAATCATTGGAAATGTGCCATGTAAGGCTCTTTTGGATTCATGTTCCGATGTCAACTTGATTTCTCAAGAAATGTACAAGGCCTAGAACCTACCTCCATTAAAAAAGAGCAACATCCATCTAGAGTTGACCAGTCCATCACTATCCCATTGGGACTAGTGGAAGACATTGTTACCACTCTTTGTGGGTGGTCGTACCTAGCTGACTTCCTAGTGATTCAGGTAAACAATGGTAGGGGGACTTCCCAATCATAATGGAAAGAGCATGGCTAAGCACCATCGAATACGTGTTATGCTCGAAGTGGTCATACTTATGTGTGTAATCTATCTTGCTTAATTGTCTCATTAACATAATAACTAGGAAATATTTAGTAAATAACTAAAAACATTAAATGCATAAATAAAATAGCTAATTTATCCAAAGTGCTGCAAGGTTTATTAAAAATCTCATCTTTATTACCGCACACACTATCATGCTCAGGTACAACAATGCTCAAATAAAGATCCATACACTTAATGACTCCTACTATGAGCAGTGAAAGGAAAAATTCTAACTTTCAAATGAAAAAAATGCAAGATCTCCACTGAAACTACAATTTTCCTATGCCATAAATGCAACTGCAAGTGCATATTTATAGTTGACACATGACACTATGTCGACAAGGCCACATCAATGCATGATATGATGCGTCAACTAGGCCTCATCGATGAGGCTTAGACAACAAGGCCATCTCAACAAGGTCTCATCAATGCTACTAATAGAACATGACTCATCAAGATTGATGAAGGAGTAAGAGAGAAGGAAAAACAAAATGATAACACTCATGGCTGAAACTTAAATACTCCTTTACTAGTTGCTTCCTCACTTTCCTTACTCACTTTTTTCTTTTTTTTCTTTTTTTGATTTGGATGATCTTATCCTCTATTTATAATAGGGAAAAGAGGCTTGACGTCTTCTTCATGTCAATTTTATCTCCTCCTTTGTTTTCAGCTTTATTTTCTTCTCATTTTTCCTTTGTGAATGACTATGACTTCTAACTCTTTTGACTTAATATATAAGAAAGACAACAATGACAAAATTAGGCATTATACCAAAGGTTGACAACTAGCATATCTAAGGTTAGTCAACCTCATGTAGTGTGTTAGATCCTCTATTTGTAGTTCCTTGATTTTGATGTTTACCTAGTTTATTATTGTAATTCCATTAATAATGCTTTTCTAGGTAGCATTAGTAGTTTGTTGCATAGTGGAATTGAGGTGGGACTTAGCTACCTTGATTTTATTATCACTGGTTTTCTTCTAGAGGCCTACCTGATCCCTATAGTATCCCTTAAACATGTCCAACTTGGTGATCCTAATTTGAATCACAAATCTATGCTCCAATGGATAGACCTCTTCCATGGATGGATTCTTATTTATTCAAGCTAACCTCTTGATATTAATGTTTATATTTATAAATTATTCACAAAGGTAACCTAGCTAATTCTCTAACTATTCCTTCCCCTTGGGTACCTGAGTCAAGCTTCAATTTTCTGCTACGAGCCCTTTATTTTATTCCTTCAATATGACAATGTTCTTTTGTAAGACATAAGCCTTAGCATTAATAGTTGAAGCATCCCATGTGGCTTTCTTCCATTCAATCTCTAAGTAGTTTTGCTTGCCAATGGGACATTGGACTTCCTTAGTTTAAAGTTGCCAAGTAACTTTGGTACCATGAACCAAGTTGCTTCTTATGATTAAGCATAGAGTTGGAACACCTCATCCTATAATTGTTGAACCTTTAACTCTACATGTTGCAATTGGATCTCAACAAGCACCAACTTCTCCTTAATTGAAATAAATTTGTATTAAACTATTATGACATTTTCAAGGATCTTAAAGATATCCTAAACAGTCTTGCCCATTCAAAGTAATCAGTTTAAGGCATCCTTGTGCTTCATTACACTCATTAATTCACCAACTCCACCCATACTTGTAAGTTTCTAAACATCCTAGGCATTGGTAAAGTAAAGAATCGAAGCCACAAGAACATATAAGATAGCACTCACATGTTTGGAAATGTCCTTAGCAACATTATCTTGGTCTTCATGGGGCATTGATGAAGTGTCATTAAGTCATTGTGTCGATTGGGCCGCGTATACGTGGCCACGTCGACGCGGGCCCATCGACGTAGCCTTCCTATGTCAACGTGGCCCCATTTACGCAGCCACCTATCTCAGCCTATAAATAAGAGGGCCTTCCACCTCATTTAGGCATCTTTCAATTAGCTGTAGTGAAGCTCTTGCAGTTTGTTCTCGCAGGAGATAGAATATTTTCCAAGTGCCCACAGCAGGTGTAAGAAAAGTGATCGACTCTTTATTCGAGCGTTGATGTATCTAAGCCCATTGGCATGACGACAATAAAGACGAACTATTCAAGCATTCCTTGCAGCATTTGGACTTAGCTATTTTATGCATTCAATAGTTTAATATGTTTATGCTTTGTTAATTACCTGTTAATTACTTAAGTGTCCATTATTGTTATCTTAATCGCTATCGCTTATACGTAGCTCCTAAAGGCCATACGTACGACCATCTCGAACGTAAATCAAACACTTGGTAAGCCTAGTGACACTTAATGTCTGGTAACCTAGAAGTGTTAAGAGATGTTCAGAACATGCTCGGAAGATGGGATCGGATACCTATGCTACGAATAGTTAGAGTATAAGCTAGGATAATTATAGATTAGATAATAGTTTATTCCTTACTTTTCATACCTTAATTTAGCTGCCAAAAGATATGCAAAAAGATATAAAAGTCATTAGCCTTAATCTCACTTAACCATCGTATTCAGAACTTCACAAGTGAGATTAAGAGGACAACCACCGTTCTAACCCAAGGTTTCACTAGTTAGAATCTGGTGTATGTTAAGTGCTTACAGTCTACGGAATTCGACTGAGTCACGTGTGAATGCCCCTGATTCATATGGTTGGACGTAGGGGTACCTAGTCGCTCATCATTGGTGTCGTTGTCAGGGACTAGTTAGTCTTACATGTGTCATCTAACCTTAGTGGAATTATCATTCAAGTCGTTGGAATGGACCCAGGATAGAAATATTTATGCACGCTGGGCGGATTAAAGTTAGCAGTAAGGTACATCGATTACATGGACCATCCAACATCCAACATGTCTTCTCGCTAGAGGGAGATATCCATCCCACCGGTGCCACAGGAGTGTCGGGTGGTGTACAAGCATCTCGATGAGTACGTCCCTGATTTCATGTTCATCCTACATCAGGATGAGCATCTACAATGGTGGGACATGGAGGGCAATATTGTACACCCTCCCGACTGATTGGCTCCTGCGATGCTATTCCACAATCTTGGTAGATTGGGCATCCAAGACCTTGGAGCAGAGTATGTCATGGAGGACCATGACTATCGAGACTATCATCCCACTGAGGCTCAATGAGCAAGAGATCAGCAGCAGGCAGACAAATATGAATAGCTGAAGGGGAAACAATTCAATAACCCTTTATTCATGCAAGGGCTTCTAGACAATGGGGATCCCATCTTTCATGACACTCATTCAACCGAACTTCCCGTGGGGTAGCAGGTCCTCCAATCCATGATTCAGTCCAAGCATCTAGGTGGCCAAGATCCCCAAGGGGATGGAGGGTCACATAGCAAAGATGAACGGGATGATCGGGACCATCATCAACGTAGAGGAAGAGATCCCTCTCCTTCTTCTCCATCCTCTTGCTCTCCTTCTCCTTCATCCAACTTAGGCTCTAATCATAATCGAGGTAGGAGGAAGTGAAAGGATGATGACAAAAAGGTTTAGAAGGAGCAACATGAGGAAACGTATGAACAATCGTGTGATGCTCACTGGAATGAAAGGAGGGATAGCCAGAATCATCACAAACATCATGGTCCTCAGCAGGACTATGATTCAGATGAGCCATTGTTGGCTACCCAGAGTATGCTCTAGATATCTGAGGTAGTTCAAATCCCTAGTAGGCACATGAAGGATAGCCGGATCAAGTGCGTTGATATGAACAACATCCCCAAATTTGAAGGGGGATATAACTATGATCCACAGACTCACCTGTAGGCATTCCATGACACCTACACCCTACAAAACATTGACAATGATTGGCAAAGGCTGAAGCTATTCCCTCACACGTTCATCAAAGAAGCTGAAATTTGGTACTGGTCCTTGGAGTTGGAATCAATCAGAAGATGGAGTACGATGCTTGAAATTTTCAATGACAAGTATCAAACATACTCCAAAGTGGCGAATCTGAGATGATAGATCCAAGGCTAGAAACAAGGGAATCAAGAACCCTTGGATGCCGCCATGAGCAGTTACTACTCATTGTTGCATCGGTGTCCTAGTCATGGTTACTCTCAGCAAGCACAGCTTTGCCACATCATTGATGGGCTCCGTTTTGAAACAAGAAAGACCCCAGGCGTGTACGCCCAAGGCTGACTATCAGAGCTAAGGGTCCATCAATTGCAACGCCTCATTGAACAAGTGGCCAAGGAGAAAGGAGAACTCAAAAAAAAGGAGAATGCAAAAGAATTCAACCAGGACCCTTCCCTCAGAAAAAGGGAAGTCCATTTTTTTGATGAAGAGGATGAATCACCACTGGAAGAAGTAGTGAACCAAAAGACCTTACCATTACAAAAATTTGCATCTGAAATATCAGCCAAGGTGGATAAGATGTAGGAATCTTTGGACGAAAGGGTCCAAAGCATGTTGAAAATCACAAAGGAGTCCAAAGAACAAGGTAATGACCATAATCGGCGCAAGAAGAAGGAAGCTAAACATGCCCAATATAAAGGAAAGGGCAAGGTTGTTGTAGCAGAGCAGGTTGCAGACTCTAACACTGAGGAGGATGATGAATGTGGCATATGCTAATATGAACATCCTAAGGGATGTTGTCCTATGGTGTTACATCTTCAAGAGTGTGGGGTGTATGCATTGAACCCTCTCTTGGCACAACGGCAAACACCCGAAGGTTGCCTCATCCACAAGGTAATTCTAGGTGGTTCCACCAACAATAGCAAGGATACTATCCAAGTGGAGTGCCACCACAACCATATGAATACTTCCAACAGTGACAGCATCCACAAACATGGGGGATGCCACCTCCAACGCAGAAATACCCTTACAAATAGCTAGATCCTTATGGGTACTATGTTCAGCAACTAGTCTCTCCAAAGGACTCTTCCAATCATGTGGCCTTTCAAATTCATTACCACCCCTTGGAGTATTTTTTCCCTTAATCTCCATCACCCCAGGGGGACAACCCACATCTCTTCTATCCTCCATCACGTTCTCCTACCACTCCTCCACCACATCCCACTCAGTTGCCA
>MNCI01027317.1:178495-254565 GCA_015680685.1 Gnetum montanum
CTCCAACGTCCAGATGGTCATGCTCACACATGCTGTGACTAACTAGATTAAAGCTGGTCATCTTCCCTAAAAATTAACTGATCCTAGAAGCCCCCTCATCTATCTTCAGGTGGTAGGGAATGAGCCATGCAAAGCTCCTCTGGACTCGAGGTCAAGGATCAATTTGATCTCTCATGATATGTACAAGAACTGGAACCTGCCCCCGCTAAAGAAGAGCAACATTTGGCTCGAGTTAGCAGACCAATCCATCACCATTCCCTTAGGATTTGTGGAGGACATTGTGACCACCATCTGTGGGTGGTCCTACCCTACTAATTTCCTGGTCATCCGTGTAGAGAACTACAAGGAGAACTTCCCAATTATCATGGGAAGTGCCTGGATAAGAACAATGGACGCACAACTAGGCCTCCGTGATCTATCCCTTGAAATTTCAAAGGAAAATCCTTTCCAGAACGTTGAGAAGAAATGCATTCCATGCAGCACGTACAGTGACTTAGGGTGCAACTATGTGCAGCAATTATGGTCCTCTAAGCAAATATCCATTCAAGCATGCAGTCGGTGTACCGAGGAATCATGTATACAACAGTGCCTGTATGCAGCAGCCACAAAACAAGAGGGCACCCAGTGGCTGACAGTTGATCTTGCTAGCAGCACATTGTGCATGGAACCATCAGAGGGGCTTGTGCAAGCCTACATTAATAGCAGAGATGAAATGGAAGAGATTCATCAACATGTCTCCACTGTTGATGACCAAGATGATTGGGGGAAGCTAGAAATCCCTGAGAGCTTCAAACAAGAGCCCCTTAAGTTAAAGTCTCTACTGGCTCACTTAGAGTATGCATTTTTGCAAAATGGTAAGCTGGTAATCATTAATGCCACCCTTACTCCAGAACAGAAGAGGAGGTTGCTGAAGGTGGTAAACAAATGGGTTGCTGCATTCGCATGGTCATATCCTAAGTTGACTTGAGTTGATCCCAGTGTCTGCTAGCATCGAATCTATCCTGATCCTTCCATGAATCCACAACGATAGCTACAAAGATAGTTGAATCCAAATTGAAGCTGGTTATAAAAGATGAAATCGAACAATTGCTAAAGGTGGGATTCATCTATTCTGTTGCCGATAGCGAATGGGTTAGCCCACTTGTTATCATACCCAAGAAAGGTGGCAAGTGGAGGGTTTGCATTGATTTCTAGTTGCTCGATATGGCAACCTTCAAGGACCACTTCCCGCTCCCATTTGTGGACCAGGTGCTGGACACCATAGCAGGGCACCGCTACTACAGCTTTTTGGATGGTTATAGTGGTTATTACCAAATCTAAATAGCACAAGAGGACTAGGCCAAAACAACATTCACGAGTCCATGGGGGACTTTTGCATACAAGAAGATGCCCTTTGGCTTGTGCAATGTGCCCACTACGTTCCAACATCTTGTCCGAAGCATCTTCCAGCAACAAATCGGTAATGGGGTGGAAGTCTTCATGGATGACTTCTCCACCTATGGGGCCATGTTTGAGCAAGCCTTGGACCATCTAAAGTAGGTTCTGAAAAGGTGTGTAGACACCAATCTATGACTCAATTGGTAGAAGAGCCATTTGATGGTCCAAGAAGGCATCATGTTGGGGCATCGCATCTCACAAATAGGGATTAGTGTAGATCCTGAAAAGATCAGGATCATCCAAGGAATCACCCGCCAACCAAGCACCATCAAAGATCTTTGGTCATTCCTTGGACACACTGGTTACTACCAGTGATTTGTTGAAAACTTCTCAAATATCGCCAAGCTATTAGTAGAGCTGAGAAAGAAGGATGCTCCATTCATCTGCACTAAGGAGTATGAGTCTGCATTCCAAGTGCTAAAATGGAAACTCATAGAAACTCCAGTTCTGCAAGCCCCCGATTGGTCCAAACCCTTTCACATTATAACAGACACATCCAACGACGCCTTGGAAGTTGTGCTTACATAGTGTGACGATCAAAAATGTCCATATTATATCCACTGTGCAAGCCATAGCATTGTGGTTGCTCAGGTGAACTACACCACCATCGAAAAGGAGTTGATGGTGGTGGTGTTCGCCTTGGACAAATTTTAGCATTATGTGCTCGGATACGAGGTGTTTGTGCACATAGACCATAGTGCTATCAGGTTCCTAATGAAAAAACCAACGGTGAGCCCCCGCATAATCCAGTGGCTGGTGATTCTTCAGGAGTTTGATCTTACCATGGTAGACAAGAAGGGGATTGAGAATGTGGTTGCTAACCACTTGTTTCGGTTGTGAGGGGATGACGCAGAAGAGGAGGAGCCCTTATCTGACCAATTTCCAGATGAACTCCTTTTCACAAGTGCTATTGATCCACAAGTGCCCAAGGAATCCCCTTAGTTCAGCAACATCCTCACCTACCTCACCACTCAAGAGTTGCCAAAGGAGTGGAACCATCGGCAGAAACAACAATTTCTCCATAAGGCCAAGCGTTTCATGGAGATTAATGGTCACCTTTACAAGGTGTGCGCAGATGGCTTGGTTTGATGGTATGTCCCTGATGGTGATACGCTACACGTGCTCCAAGATGCTCATGAGGGCTCTTGTGGGGGCCACTATGTTGGACATCACACTGTCATTAAGATCCTACTTGCAAGGTATTACTGGCCCACCATTTTCAGAGATGCACAATGGTTCGTCCGCTCCTACAAACGATGCTAGAGGGATGGTGGGATAACGGCACGGTTGGAGGGACCTCAACAGTAGATCCAACCACTGGAGCCCTTCGACATTTGGGGTATTGACTTCATGGGATCCATCACATCCCTATCGAATGGGAAGGCATACAACATCATAGCTGTGGACTACTGTACAAAGTGTCCAGAAGTGGTAGCTATTTTCGATTGTTCTTCCAACACCACCGCACGATTTTTCCAACAACAAATCATTAACAGGTTTGGAGTTCCATGTGCACTCATTTCTGATAATGGAACTCATTTTACAGGTGTCACTTTTCAGAAACTCATGCAACACTTAGGGGTAACGCATAAATCTACAACTTCCTATCACCCCCAAGCCAACGGGCAGGCCGAAGTCACCAATAGGAAGATCACCAAGATCCTTACTCAAACCATCAGCAAATACAGGAGGGATTGGAGCACTAAGCTTAACGATGCCCTATGGGCCTATCGCTCCACTTGGAAACTTCCTGTAGGGTACTCTCCCTATGAGTTAGTGTATGGAAAGTTGCCAACACTTCCAATTCAAGCTAAACTTTGCACATTATCCACCGCTAGTGACTTAGGCCTTGACCTACCGCTAGCACAATGTGAACGATTGATCAATTTAAGTGTGTTAGATGAGAACCAATTAGTGGCCCTGTCCTCCAATGAGATCCACAATGCCTACAACAAAAAATGACATGATCTTAGGATCTAGAAGGTCTCATTCAGATGTGGAGACAAGGTGTTGTATTGGAACCCCTCACACATATCCCAACCGACCAAGTTTCAAACATTGTGGAAGGGAGCTTACATTGTCTCTGAAACCTTACCATCTAGGGCCTTGCTTATCCACAAACCTGAGGATCCCACCAGAACACAGTTAGTCAACCACCAACAACTAAAACCTTTCCGCAAACTCCACTCCACTAGTGCACTCACCTCATCATCACCAAGATGGCCATGCTTCATCTTTCGTGTCTCCTCTTTTCCACCCAGTCATGGGGGAGACCATCATCTCTGCTGATCCATTTCACTATACCCCTCACCATTTTTTCATTTTTTGTTTTACACTTTTTTGTTTTTCACCATCATTTATACGTTTGCAAATTATTTGTACATTTTTTCCTTTCTTTACTTATTTTTCGTGTCTTTTTGTTTCTTTGTGTTCGTTTTATTTTTTGCGTAATTGCTAACTTGTCATCCTATTGTCTTCAGACGCTTAGCATGGATGGTTTTCGTTACATTGGGTTCTGAACACTCGTCCACCTAGTTGTCTAGTTTCCGCCCTCACATGGTTGTCTTTGGACTTTATGTCTACTTTCTATTCATAAACCGACAGTGAGTTCACATCATCCACCAATTCACCCACTCCATGGTTTTCCTTCCATTGAGAACATGCAGCCCCTTCACTTAAAAACATTCTAATTTATGTATGATTTGTGTAGTTCCTAGACTAAGGGATAACCCACTGGTTTGAATTGGGTGTGACTTCAAGGGGATTGCAATATTCGTTGTTTTGTTCTGCCCTCTAAGGTTGTTGGTGTGTCCTTATAGATTTCCTACTGCTCCAAGTCCTTCTCTCCAAGGAAGCTTCTGGGCAGTTTGACCTTGCATGGTGTGGTCCTCACTGAAAAATTCAAAAAAAAAACAAAAAGAGGAAGAGAAAAGAAAAAGACAAAAGAAAAGAAATCAAAATGAGGATTCAAAGCACACCCCTTGGTTGAATGCATGCGAACATGCATGAGTCTTTGCATGGTGTGGTTCCCCCCAAATAGAAAAAAAAATTCACTATGCTAGAATTCAAAGTACATCCCTTAGACCTCCTCTAACGGGCCACTATACTAGTTATGGAACTTCCTTAGTCCCCTCTAACTTTGTTTTGTTTCCTTCCTTCCTCTCACGTTTGTTGGAGTGGTGGTTCTCTATGGGGTCATTCTTTCTTCCTTGGGGAACGGTCGAGACTTCGTCTATTGCTACGATGTCATTGAATGCTGATGGTTTTGGGTCTGAACTCAAGAATGGTTCTACCAAGTCACTTAACCACATCTACACATGGGGTTTCATGTGACCAACAATCGGACCACCATTCTCTCGTCTCTCTCTCCTTGCCCCGTTCTCTCCATCACTCACCTCACTGCTTGTTTTATGTCATGAAGGTGTGTCATGATATCCATGGATTTCCCATGCCTTGGCGAGATCTCTTAGGTGGGAGTCTTAACTGGTGAACACCATTTCTTGACCCCGGGGCCCACAGACCCTGATGTCGGGGATATGCAGGGGCTACTACAGCTATGGCCTACTATGGGGAGGACCCACCTGCATCTCCTTAGTCCTACTTGCTAAGCCTCCCATCCTTTGGATTTCATGGTTGACTAGTTTTCAGGTCCCATCGCTCGATTTATCCCCGCAGAGTTCTTTTTGAGTCCCGTTCTCCTCTTTTTGTCTCTTTTTCAAGCCCAATTCCCTTCCTCATGTCCTCAGCCATGTACGGGCCTCTCATGTGCTTCAACCGTCCTAATTTGATGTTATAAATTCATCATTTCGGGCTTTATATGGGTTGGTTAACGCTGGTCAACGGGTGTACACACCTGCGTCAATGGGGCCCTGTCGACGCAGTCACTGCGTATATGCAGTCACGTATACGTGACCCCGTCGATGCAGCGCCTAACCCCTATATATACCCCACCACACTTTGTCATTTTCATCATTTGGAATCCAAATTGAGGATATTTTTTACCATTTTTTTCTGCCTAACCTTTCCCTATGCACTTACATTCCGTCGCGAGTCCACATCAACCGATCCTTTCCCTTTTATGCACCCAGAGGTATGCTCTCCATCGTGGGGGGGTGCTGCCTTTGTGTAATCAACTGTAATTAATTAATTAGTTAATTAAGGGGTTAATTATGAAAACTTTGGCCCTAACCTATAAATTAACACTTCGGAAGACTTAACAGTGTACTTGTGCCAACAACATAACTTGGTCAAACTGAGAAGGTATATACGAACCATATTAAGCTACTTATGAACGGTCTAATGAGCGGTTATGTTGATTGTAGATGGCACCCAAACCGAGGCACCCAAGGGATGAAGGACCATCACAACCAAGGGACAAGCACCCATGCACGGGAAGGGGACAAGGTGTGCAACCGCCAATGCATGTGGAGGGCTCACATGCAACTGGGCCCTTCCGTGAAAGACCTGACGTGGAATCTGATCATCAAATTCCCGAAGAGGAGATTCCCGATGAGCAATCACTCAGGGATGAGACCCCTTAGGTAGCACCACGGCTTGAGGTCACCCTAACCCAAGAGTGTACTTAAAGATCGTGTCTTACCACCTGAACCCAATGGTAAGACCTAGTAAAATCACAACCTTTTCCACTCGTGCATGTGCCGCCTTGAGTGGGAAGTTTCCCATGACTCTTCCACAGCTACTATTTCTGAATATTGAAAAGAGGTTCATTGAGAACGAACATGGAAGACAAGCTCTCCCCTTTCCCTGCCTAATTCAAAAGTTGTGCAAATAGGTAGGGATAGCACGATATTCCAACGATATAATCTGATGTGCCCCAATTGCCTCGTGGCGAGAGATGATGAAAGATAAAACTCCTACCACCACACAGACAGAGGAGGAGTAGCAACCACCTCCACCACCTACACAAACAACGTAGCCGTGCTCACAAACCATGGTAGAATACATCCGCGAGATCCAGGAAATGCTCTCAAGTTAGCAAGGGCAATCCAGCAGGACTGGTGGAGGAGAAAACCCTTCAGTCTATCGCCCTACCATGAGCCAATCAGTTAGCCTACTTGAAAGGGTAGGGCCAATATTCTCCACTGGCCGAGCACAGGCTCCAACCAGAATATATCCATGCATCCGAGAGGTAACAGTGTCAACAGAATAGTTATTTCCTGAAATTTCAGGGAATGCTGCTACCTTCTTGGTATGCTTAGAAGATGGTGAAGGGGTGATGGTCCTAGTGATGCAGCACTAGGGACAGGAAGTTGCGGCTGAAGTGGTTGCTGACATAATTGCTACCGCTCTCAATGCACCGGTAGCACCTGTATAAAACATTCATGGACTACAAGATGTATAGGTGTCTGCTGGAACTTCACATAGCAATATTGATGCAACCCAACATGAAGAATTGTTGGACCGACTGGTGGGAACCAGGCAACCACTTTCGGATGTTTTTGATCTTCCGGACAACATTACTACAACCCAGTCAAAGCTACTCTCAGCAAGGGGCAAGAGCCTTGTTTTAGAGGGGCAACTTGAAGCTGCTCAAGACGCTTGTCAGCACTTGGCAACGAAGGTAGCCCAATTACAAGCCCAACTTTCCGATCCAGCAATCCTCAACCGCGAAATCACCAAGGATGAAGCTTTTCAATAGCTTCAACTTAGACTTTAGATCATTGAGGATGTGTGGTAGATAGCGATCCTCGACAAGTCCGTAGCAGACGCCTGAGCGTATCACTTAGAGAAGGACTTGGTGGAGGTTCGCCAGGAGAACGTACGGTTGACCGTGGAGGTTCATCACCTGCGCAATGTTGGTGCAAAAAATGAACACATGAAAACTTTCATCCACCAATAGTAGGAGGAGCTAGCCAGGGTAAATGCTGACATAAGAAGATTGGCTACTGAAAATCAGAATTTGTCAATGGAGGAGGTTCGGGCATTGCAACAAAAGTCTGCAATTGAAATTACTGCTTGAAAGAATGAGGCCCTAAAATTCGAAAAAGTCAAAAATCACTACATGAACCAAGTGGGATTGTAGAAGGAAGTGAACGAAAAACATATTCAAGTCACAAAGGCCAAGATGAACTAAGCCCTCCAGCAGCTCCGAGAGAGAAGCGATGCATGGCAAGCTATCTTCGATGGGTTGAACAACTACAATAAGGTTGAAATCTGCCTAAACGAGCTGCAAATTGAGGAGATGATAGAATACATGAAGTTGGCCAACCTCTGATATGCAAACCTGGCTATGCTCATAGCCTGGAGACCATGGTCAGAATTGGAGAAATAAGTGGCCACCTCGTATTCTCTATACGAGGGAGAGTTCTAGGCACACAAAGCAACAAAGCAGAAGCTACAAATGATAAACACAAAACTCGTGATCCTTCGCACAAGCTTTGAAGGACAACATACAGTTGCGGAGGACCTAGCCCGAAGAATGAATGACTACCAGCAGCTCCAGGCATCGATTTGAGCATTTGACATCAAACGCAAGCAATTCGCAGCCTAGTTTGCCAACTTAAAGGAACTCCTTCCAGCACTTCCATGCCCTTGGAAAGTTCTAGCTCCAATACACATTGGAGAAGCTTCCTGGATTGTGAACGATTCCCGAAGCAAGGAAGAAAAGATGAGGGCTCTATTGAAGGCTTTCCAGCTACCTTCGAAAGTTGCAGTTGCTACAGGGCAACCGCCACCCATGCCACCACCAACGCTGGAGAAGGTCCGTCAGAACCATCACCCCCAGGGATAGTGTGATCTTCTCTAGCAATTTTATGCATCATCCTACACAACAGAGGCTCCAGGACCAGCGAGGTGTTCAATTTTATCTCTGAACACCGCCATTTTTTGTAATTTGTCCTCCTGTGTAACTCGGGAACTTGGTCAAATTCATGTTATGTCATGTGTGTGTCATGTATGTGTTTAAGTTATGTGTGTTGTAAATAAGAATCCATACCTTCAAAATTGTAAAGTAACTCGAGGATGAGTTTTTGCTCAATCGTGAGGGTATGATGAAGTGTCATTAAATCACTATGTCAACTGGGCCGCGTATACATGGCCACGTCAACAAGGGCCTGTCAACGTAGGCTTCCTACGTCGACGTGGCCCCATTTACGCAACCGCCTATCTCCATCTATAAATAAGAGGGCCTTCTGCCTCATTTAGGCATCTTTTAGTTAGTTGTAGCGAAGCTCTTACAGTTTATTCCCGTAGGAGATAGAATATTTTCCAAGTGCCCGCAGCAGGTGTAAGAAAAGTGATCGGCTCTTTATTCGAGCATTGATGTATCTAAGCCCATTGGCGTCACGGCAATAAAGATGAATTATTCAAGCATTCCTTGCAGCATTTGGACTTAGCTATTTTATGCATTCAATAGTTTAATATGTTCATGCTTTGTTAATTACCTATTAATTACTTAAGTGTCCATTATTGTTATCTTAATCGCTATCTCTTATTTGTAGCTCGTAAAGGCCATAAGTACGACCATCTCGAACGTAAATCAAACACTTAGTAAGCCTAGTGACACTTAACGTCTGGTAACCCATAAGTGTTAAGAGATGCTCAGAACATGCTCGGAAGATGGGATCAGATACCTATGCTAGGAATAGTTAGAGTATAAGCTAGGATAATTATAGATTAGATAATAGTTTATTCCTTACTTTTCATACCTTAATTTAGCCGCCAAAAGATATGCAAAAAGATATAAAAGTCATTAGCCTTAATCTCACTTAACCATTGTAATCAAAACTTCACAAGTGAGATTAGGAGGACAATGACCATTCTAACCCAAGGTTTCACTAGTTAGAGTCTGGTGTATGTTAAGTGGTTACAGTCTACGAAATTTGACCGAGTCATGTGTGAGCGCCCGTGATTCATATGGTTGGTGTAGGGGTACCTAGCCGCTCATTAAGCATGATCAAGATGGTGGCTCCATGACTGGATGCAAGGGTGACCTAAAATGCAACTACTTTCCCTAAAATCTATGTGGTCTAGTCATCCTTTATGGGTTACACTAAGATTCTTCTTGATATGAAGTCCTTGAAAACTTTAGGTTTGTCAAATAATCATCCTATGCATTGTTAAAAGTCTTTGATCCTTCAACTTACAACTTATGACATCTCTTGTAGATGGTAGATACTAAGATTTTCTATAGGGACATGAGTGCTCAATTTTGCATCACTTGTTTATACTTTTGGTGTGCTCTGTGGAACTTTAGTGCTGAAAGGTGATTCCACCTAATCTTTCTTGGCTAGTACTAGCTATATCATTTTTTTTGTGTGATGCATTTCAGGCCCTACTAACCTGATCATTTAGTGCTTTTTGGAACTTTAGTGTTGTATGTTGTTCATCTTATTGATCTCTTTCTAGTTCCTCTACATCAGACTATTATAATTGTTCACATCCTCATTCTTATCTTCTGCCTCTATCACATTATCCATGTGGCCTTTTCTCCCTAGGTTGTGAGGGTCCTCCTACCTCAAAAATGTGTTTGGATGTCATCTAAAATCATCAAGGATCAATCATTAGTATTTTAATATTCTCATTATGATTTTAATCCTTCTTGATCCTTTAGGTTGACCAAAGTTTCAAAACATATAACATTACTATCATTAGGTGATCATGAAGTATTAATAAAGAGGTCAACTCTAGGAGCTCGTAGGTTCTTGAATAATGTTAATATAGCCTACAATTTAGGGGTTATGGCTCTTGGAAGGCTTTGGGCTATTGAAATGACAAAAACTCAATTTTCATTTGGAAGAAATGTAGAAAGTTATAAGGGATTTCATGCATATATATATATATATAGAAATTTACATGGGCAATGTCATAGCTACAACATCATATCTATGATGTCAAGGATTCTAACAATCACATTTTTCCTTAGCTTTTCTCTAGAATTTTGTCATTTGCTCGTATTCTAAGTGTCCCAATGCTTTCTAAGGCTTACCCAACTATGGGATGAGTCCTAGCTATGGATAAGATAATTATAAATAATGAAACCAATGTTGCATTAGGGTTGCATCAACTTTAAAACAAGAGAATTAAGGAAAATTAAAGAGACTTCAACAAAATGCAACACAAGTCAAAAAAGTAGTAGGGATTATAATAATGCGTGAATGTAAATCTATTGTCAATGATGTTCCAGAGAATGTCATATTGATTCTTAGTCATGATTCACAAAAATTATATAAGGAGATCATTTCCAAAGTAGGCTTCTACTCTTGATGTCATTGTATAACCACTCCTATAAGTATCTATAGGCACTTAAGGAATTGAATGTGAATATGTCCATTGGTTTAATATACATGTATATAATTATTGATGTTAGAACCATCCACTATGCTACACAAAATCATTAAATTCATAATTGAAACAAAATAACAAGGTGATCATGAACTAGAAAGGGATTATAGAGGAGGAACATAAGACAGCTTACCATGATTACAATGGATCCTATGTGTAAAGTGTGATTAAAATTATCAATCAAATCTGTCAATTAAGAGTCCAAAATAAGTCCATACTACTTAGAATGACATTACATTATATTATCCTAGATCCACAATTATGAGATTAGCTAGCCAGCATGCTAAAAATAAAACAATTTAATAAGGAGAGATCGAGAACCATGGGTTAGAGATTTTAGAAGTAATTAATTAATCATTAATGCATGTGTTATGGACCTTAACCATTGGTTAGTGAAACACATTCAAGCATGGATCACATGTATATCTAGTGGTAACCTAAGAATGGTTTCTTATGTCTTAATTAATTATTTTATTTTGTTACCCTTGTCATAAGACTACCTTTGAACATGGGTCATAGGCTCATCTAATGATGTAACCAAGGAATAATTATTTTCAAATAATGTGTTTCAAAACAATTAAAGCATAAGTGGCAGTGTGTCAACATGGGGCAAGTGAAACCTAAGGTGAAGACTAAAGAATCAACAAATCCCCTTAATGTCACTCCCTCCTGGTCCTTCCTTTTTCATTCAAGGTGTGATGATCATATGTAACTTTTAATTTTCAAATATAATGAGGATCACATCCTTCCCATGATAAGGATATCTTATTATTGGAATCATAGATGGCATGGTCTCACTATTATGTGTAATTACTTCGTTAATAATTTAGTATAATTAAACACAATTCCAATAGCCGAGTTGATTTCCTACATAAAATGGAAATACTTGAAATTGGAAAATTATATATAAAAATAGAAAATATGAAGACATGGAAAACATATAAAAAATTATCAAACAAAAAGAAATTGTAAAATAAAAAATTAAAATACAAAAAGTTAACAAAGTGCACCCAACTCATTCCAAAAGATCTCCTCCATGAATAAGTTTCAAGGAGGTAATGCAAAAATTTAATCTCATAGCAACATGGTTAGAAGTGGTTATGGCATTGGTTCCATAGGATTTACAAAACTCATTGCCTAATTCCTAAATCTATTTATCATTAATCCTTGGTTATTTTGTTTATCATCCTTAGCCTTCCATTACACTAATCTAATAGTTGTATTAAAGCTTGAAAATTTCTATCATAACATCCCAAGATGCTAGAAAGTTATTGTTTAGTAGTAAAAACATAACTATGATCTTTCTTCAAGAGTTAAATAGTAGATTTTCAAATATGTTGCCTTTCAATCACTACTTCAAGCAGGAAAATTTTCAATAAGAGTTCAATAATTAATTCATTTCTTGTAGTATAATTATTTTATAGGCTCAAGGTGTTAAAGTTATTAACTTTTAATGTAAATTTAAATTGTATTTTAAGCAAAGTTGAAATTAGGTACATGTGAAGTTAAATTAAATTTAAACAAAATTGTTACAAAAAATACTAAATTCAATTGACCAAAAGAATAATATGGACTAACCTAAAGTGCTATGCCTTTAGAGGAAAGTATCATCTTAACTAGCTACCTTAAAGGTACATATGATAAATTTCCTAATGAAAGGTTGACAATCATCTAGATAATGGCTAAATAGATGGTCTAAAAGGAAGACTACTCCTTAATCTCACCATCCTGAATTGTCTAATTTTCTAGAAGTTCTCATACAATTGGCATTTATTCTTGATTCATTTTTCCATTAGTGCAGTTTCAAATACTAATATTCTTTTTTCTTATTGTTTGTCTATTATCAAAAATATTTGATTTTCTTTTAGGAAGCTGGAATTGATGTACCTTTACCTCTTATAAATTTAAGTCTTGTAGTATGGAGTTGATGCATTGAAAAGGAACTTCCAATCTTCATATCTTTGTGAGATGCAATTTACACATGCTTTTGGGTTGTTAGCAATGAATGGTTCTTCTCTCTTTTTAATATTTCCAAGATCTTAATGGGTTGTGAAAGATCTCATATGATTACTCAACTTTTGGTGACTTGATAATAAAATAATTCATATTTTTGCTCCTTGTGATAACTTAACTTAAAAAAAANATAATATTTAAAAATTTTAGAATACATCAAACCATCAAAGAGAAAGTTTAAAAAAAAAAAAGCCTAACAATTTTGAGGATGCCTTTTCAAGTTTTCATCCTTACAACCAATCTTGAAAAACCTCCCCTCTACAGTAGGAAAAGGATCAGGTCTTGCCCTTATTGAAAAGTACCTTCATGGATTTTCACTTCTTACTAAAGGGTTTCTAGTAAAGAGAAGGAGACAACTCCATCTAAAGAAACAATAATGCATTAATCAAAAATAAAGAACATATAGCAATAAAAGCAAAAAGCTTTCCCTATTTGAGCCTTCAAAACAAAAAGAAATTAATATTGTAGAAAATAAATTAATTATTTAGCTTTCACTAAGAGCATTTTTGTTTGAAGTTGTAGCTAAAAATTGATATCCTTGAGAATTTGGTATTTGACACCCAAAGAGAGACCATAGTTATGCTCTTGCTATTAGAAAATAACTACACACCAAAGCTTTCAAGTAGAGTAGAGAATAAGGGTTCAAAGACAATTCCAAATACAAATAAATTAAGAAGACAAAATAGGTTGATCATCAAAAAATGACTTTATTGATGCTTGGTTGAAAGTTGTTACAAATTATAGATGTCCATTTCCAATCATGTTTAGCAACATAACACTCAAAAATAATATAAGAAAATCAATCTTCACTTCTACAAATAGGACATTGAGGAGAAATATTTCTCCTATGTTTAAGACAAGAGTCAATAGAAAGAACTTGATTAGTAAGATACCATAAAAAATTGAATTTTAAGAAATGTAAAAGTTCTTCAAATATCTTTCATCTTCATCATTCAAAAGTATGATAATAATTGCATTTTCTAATCCTTTTTAAATTTGTTACAAATAAAATCATTATTTGTAATAATCTCATAAGCAACTTTTGAATTAATAGGAAAAACATCTATGTCATTTGATGAGAAATTGAGGTACCCCTACACTTAACCATACAAAGCACAAAGTGTTCATGCGCGATCTATATGAATTTCGTGGACTCTATGTCTTTTAGTACACTAGTCTCCTAGGAAGTGAACTTTACCCTAATAGTCATTCATTGTCTTCCTAATCACACTTGTGATGTACAAAGGTATGGTTAAGGGTAATTGAAGCCTCTAATTTTTATTATTTTATGTTTTATGTTCCTAGTGCTTAAAATAGAGAAATGAAGTAATTTAATAACTAATTTAATTTAACAAGTTAACTAATCTCTAACTAGTCTTAACAAAAGCATCCGATCCCACTTTCCATACACGTCCTAAACCCATGTATCTACTACTAGGATTACCAAGCATTTATGCTACTGGGTGAATCAACCAATAACACTACTGGGACTACCAAGCAAATACATGTTTACGCTTGAAGCAATCATACTTATGTGTTTAATTTATTTAGCTTAATTAATTAACTAATCACTTGAAGACTAATTTAGCTTAATTAAATGCATAACTAATGAAAATAATAAATGCATAAATAAATCATTAATCTATTCAAAGTGTTACAAGGTTTGATCAAAAGGCTCATCTTTATTACTGTTCACATTGGTGTATTCAGGTACAACAATGCTCAAATAAAGATTCGTACACTTTTTGATTCCTATTATGAGCACTCAAAGAAATATTCTAACTTTCAAATGACAAAAATGCAAGAGCTTTGCTACAAATATGACTTCTCTCCATAAACACAGCTGGTGAGCATGTATTTATAGACTTTATTATGGAGCTACATTGATAGGGCCCCATAGATGTAGCAAACGCTATGTCGACGAGGCAACACCACGTAGACGGGGCCACATTGATGATGCCATGTCAATAAGGGCTCATCAATGTGACACAACAATGATTCATCATACCCCCACGATTGAATGAAAAACTCATCCTCAAGTTCCTTTACAAAATTGGGAAGGTATGGAATTATTAACTAACTCTTGAAATAACAACTAACATAACAAAACTGAGTACCCGAGTGTACAAATCAAAAACATTAAAAACATTTGTGGTCTTTATGACACAAAATTGAACACCATGACATGACTACTTAAACTAGAAAAAACATCCTTTGCTGGCATGAAGCCAATTGAGAAGATCAAACAGTCTTAGGCAATGGAGGTTGAGGCAGCTATGGTTGTCCTGCTGCAGCTGCTACCTCCAATGAAAGGCAAAAGGCATCCAATAGTCCCTACATCTTCTCCTCCTTGCTCTGGGGGTCATTCACAATCCATGAAACATCACCATGTGGGCTAGAGTGGGGATATCCCACAAACAGGACATTACTAGGAATAACTCCTTAACATTGACAAACCAAGTAGTGAATTATTTATGTTTAACATTGAACACCCTGATTGCATTTTGTAGCTCCTATTAGTCATTCATTATTTTGGCCAGGTTCTCAATAGTAGATCTCTAATTAGTGTATTTTTTCTTGAGAACCTCAAGTTTTGCATTTGCCACCACAAGCTTTTGCTTAGTGTCCTTGTGGTGCTTCAACTCAACCTCGTACAACAAGTATAAGCTAGTCACTTGCTTCTCCAGTTTTGACCACAGCCATCTAATAGTCAACATAACTAGATTCATGTACTAGAGATTGGTGAGCTCCATTTATTTTATCATTTCCTCTATCTACAACTTCTTTAGAATAATTTCTATTTTATTATACTGATCAATCCCATCAATGATGGACTACCATAATTTGTGTCCTTGTTGGAGTTGCTGGAGGATCTCATTCACCTTTACCTTCACCACTTGAATATGTTTTTCATTTACTTCTTTTCATAGACTAACTTGATCTTTATAGTAATCCTTGACTCTCTTAAATTTGAGAGCCTCTAATTTCAAGGTGGCTACCTCTATTGTAGTATTTTGGTAAAGGGCATAAACCTCCTCCATGGAGAGGTTTCTATTCTCAACTATCAAACTCCTTAGCTCTGTGTTTGCTCTAGCTAGTTACTGCTGTTGTTGATGGATAAAGTTGGTCAACTATTATTTATGCTCATCAACATTTCATAGACGATGTTTTTCTATAGTCAATTGCACATTCTCTTGGTAGGTCAAATCCAAGGCCTTCTAAATTCTATGCTACGTAGCCTTTTCCAAGGATCGGTAGAACACTATCATCTCCATCGCACCTTCAACCCCTTTCAGTCTAGTGTGAAGCTATTCAAAAGCTTCATCTCTTGTCAATGCTAGGTTGAGAAATGCAAGGTTGGCAATTTGGGCTCTTAATTCAACAACTTCAGTAGCCAAGTGTTCATTCAACTCCTTGGCTATTTCGAGTTGCCCTTCCTAGATAATGTTTTTGCCCCTTGCCTCTAATAGCTCTGAATGGGTTCGAATAATACTATCTGGAAGATCAAAGACATCCAAAAGAAATTGCTTGATTCCCACTAGTTGGTTAAGCAGTTCTTCATGTAGTTCTATGCTTAACCTACCACTTATGATCCTTGTGTACATCTACACATCTTTAAGTGCAGTGACATCTGGTACAAACACCACAGGTGCACTGAGTGTTTTAGCAATTCTATTAGCAATCACCTTTGCTACTTTCTCCTACCATTGGTGCTACATCACAAGTACTATTGCCCCTCACCTTCCTCTAAGTGCATTAAGAAGGTCATAGTGTTCCTAGAAATCCCTGGGAGTGGCTGTTGTTCTACAAGAGATACTGTTACCTCTCTATTCCTAGGATTCAACCTTGCAAACAACTACATTTGTTGGGCTGAGAAAATGGATCCACCTCCTCCCATCAAGTTGATAGTTCAAGGTATCTCATTTAGGTGACTCATCATTCGCTAGTACACAGATGGGTCCCCACCATTTGTGCATACTCGTTACTCTTGCTCACTCAAGAGTCATTCTCAATACTCACACAACCATTGGGCTATTGCAATGATGTCTAGCATAGTTGTTTGAGTGGTCAGTGGAGGTGGTGGCTACTGCTTCTCTTCTTGAATAGTTGTTATAGGCATCTTATCCTTCATCATCTCTACCCAATTAGCAATTAGAGCACGTCCAATAGCATCATTTTTATAGTGGATTATCCCTCCCCTTCAACATAGTTTTCTGATAAGGCATGGGAAGGGGAGTATCTTTCTTCCATGTTCATCCTCTTTATACCACTTCTCTATCTCTAGATAGATCAAGTGTGGAAGGTTGATAGGGAATCTCACACTTAGAGTAGTGCATGCATGGTCAAAAAAGCCAATGACCTTGTTGGACCTCATCGTGGGGTTTAGGTGAAAGGTCACAATCTTGTAATGTATTCTTTCTACCAATGTGAGCATGTCATACTCCTTGTGGTCAACACCATAGCACTACTACATCCATTGCTTTTTGATGTTAGGGTTCGCTTGCATTGGAATCTTAGCAAGATTCACCCAAATTTTTGCTATCCCAAGTGCTTCAGCAATGGCCTACACCTATTAGGACATTGAGATGTCCTTGATTTTGACTATTGAATTGGCCTACCTATTTTTCCAAAATAAAAATATCTCTCCCATGTACCTCTCCTTGCTAGAAGTGATAATTGGCCACATGGAAGAGGTCTTCAGTTGGTCCTATACTTTCTTAGGTGCTTGCTCTAGGAAAGAGCCAAAGTTTAACTTTTAGAGCACTATTTTTTGGACCTGCTTTGATCTAATTTGATTTAGACAAGCTTCTATCAAGGTCACCTCAAGGTTTTCTTATTGAGCTAGTGCCTCATCTTGGTGGGAATGTTCTATTACTATTGTCAGTTCTAGAATCTGATGAATAGATTCCACTTTGGCCTCTTCCCTAGGAGGACCTATGGCATGGGTTGCAATTGGTTCTTCCTAGGCTTGTTCTTGGCCCCTTTCCATTCTTGGCCATTTCTCCCTTTGTTGAGATAGTCCTCCTTCCTACATGTGTGTGCCTTTTAGTGCCATCTATGGTCACAACACATCCATAGATTGGTAGACATAATGTGTAACTTATAATTTTTTGAATACCTTATCTCATTAATTAGTCACACTTGGCTAAGGTTGAAGCATGGCAGATTAATTATTTTATTAATTAATTTTTATTAAAAATGTCATTGAAGCTTGTTGGAAGGGTTTAACTTCTATAATTTGGTGTTTAAATGTTGATTTCTTAGTTAAACCTTTATGGGAGATAAAAAATGGCAAAATAATTTTTGTCAAAAATGGCACATTTGTGGCCCCAGTGACTAAGAGCTTACCTTTGGTAGCTACAACGTTAAAGAATAGAGTGATTTGGATAAATGGTTAGGAAGTTATGGACTCTGGAAGGTTATGGGCTCTAAAAATTTGAAAAACTTGTTTGGTGTTTGTGAGCAATTGTGAAAATTTCTAAGGGCGTCACACATATTTATACTATTTTTAAGCTATGTCAGTGAGGCTGCATATATGGGGCCTTGTATATGCATTGGATCCACTAACAAGGACCTGTTTATAAGGTCCATAATAAAAATTTTGAAATGTGAATATCTTGAAAAATACAAGGAATTTTTGAATAAATTTGGAATTCATAGAGTCCCAAAAAAGCCAAGAGTATGATGAAATCATTAAATAAGGTCTTTGAAAGCTCAAAAAAATTCAAAAATTTGATGGAGAAAGTGTGCATTGAACAAAATATGTAAAGGAGCATATGGTTGGATGCAAAAGATGGATGTACAAAAGCTTTTGATTACAAAAATGCCTAAGGATAAGGTGCTTAATGAACCCAACCAAAAGATATGCAAGTGGGTCCTCCACATAGTAGGCACATGCCTTGTTTGCCCTTACATAACCTCAACTAAAGGAATCTATGGACCCCATAGACGATTAATGATTGATAAAAGTTAAGGACCAAAACTTGGAAGATTCTACCAAAGAATTCAACTATGCCAAATAAAGACACCAAATCAAGAACATGGACACCGGTAGTGAAGTGAGTTACAGGTAGCATGGATGGATGATGGAGAAGGTGAAATGGAATTCGAAATTGAGGTCATAAAAAGTCTCTTGTGGTTTTGTGTTTAAAATGACCTGAGAATATCCATGCTTAGTCCAAACCGAAACTGATCCACTTTCAGTGACTTCACATCGCCACTCCAAAACTAATCCATCCCCTCAAGACATAAGAGTGTTCCCATAGAACAACCATTATTCCATAAAGAGAAGAAAAAAGAAGTAGGGAGTGAGAGAGGGCCTTAGTTAGAGGGGACCTTATGGCATGGGTAATATGTCTTTTTAGTCCCATAACTAGTGCTTGTAGCATGTTTATTTGTCTAAGGGATATGCTTTGAATTCCCATCATGTTGTTTTTTCTTTTTTGTTTTTCTTTTTTTTTCTTTTTGGATGGGCACCACACCATGCAAAGACTTTATTCAATTTTTTGTTATTAGTTGACATGAAATGATAAAAAGTCTATGAGAACACTCATGCATCCAAGCAAGTAGAAGAGTACAAAGAGTATTAAGTTCCCTTGAATTTACACCCTATGCAAACCTTTGAATCCTTCCCAATTTTGGAAACTACCAAGGTCATAAATTTATTAAAATTTTATTTAATGAAAGGAACCTCATACTTCCAAAACAAGGAAAACCATAGAATTTGTGGATGTGTGAATGTCATGAACTCACCGTTTGTTCCATGGAAAAGAAACCATCTCTTATCCATCGGTACAAAAATTCAAAAATAGAAACTAGACATTAGCAAACAAAATATTAAGCACAAACCACCATTAGCAATATCTACAACACCATTGTGTCCTGTTGGCACAAAGCACGTTTATAAACAAATATTAGAAAAGAACACTAAAATAAAGTAAAATATATAAGAAAATATAACATACTCAAGAAAGATTTAAATGTACTAACGATGGTGTAAAATAAAAATGATATAAAATAGGAAAAAATTTAAAAAATCAAAAAGGTGTAAAATAAATAATTCGTAAAGATAAAAAATGTGTAAAACAAAAAAGATAGAAAAATTGAGATGCCATGTGTATGATTAACACAAATGGCCATCTCCCCTATGATTGCGTTGGAAGGAAGAGATCCAAAAAATTGAGCATGGTTGCCCATTCGATGAGGTATTTGTTGCACTAGCTTGCTTGGGCTAGTGAAAAAGCTTTATCTGTTGGATGTTGACTAATTACTTTTTGTTTGGGCTTTCATGTTTGTATATGATCATGGCCCTAGGAGGAAATGTTTCATCAATTATATAAGGTCCCTCCCACAACATTTGGAATTTGGGTTTTTGAGGTACATGTGTGGGATTCCAGCAAAGAACCTTATCTCCCAATTGAAATTTTATTTTCCATTTCTAAGATCATGACATTGTTTGTTGAATGCCTTGTGCACTTCATTCCAAGACAAGACTACTAATTGATTTTCATTTAGTACATTTAGGATGATCAGTCTTTCTTTTTGTGCCAAACTTAGGTTAAGATCCAAGTCATAGGTTGTTAAGAGAGTATGGAGCTCAAATTAAATTGGAAGTGTTGGCAGTTTTTCACTAACTCATAGGAAGAGTAGCCAACAGGGAGTTTCCATGTTGAGTGGTAGGCCCAAAGAGCATTGTTGAGTTTTTTTCTCTAGTCTCTTCTATATTTGCTAATAGTTCTTGTTAGAATCTTTGTCATCTCCCTATTAGTGACCTCTGCTTAACCGTTGGCTTAGGGGCGATAAGGTGTTGTTAATTTATGTTCAACTCCCAAGCATTACATGAGTTTTTGAAAAGTGACACCTGTAAAATGGGTTCTGTTGTTAGAAATCAGTGCATATGGCACCCCAAACCTATTCACAACACTTTGTTATATAAATTTAGTAGTAGTGAATGATGTACAGTCAATGACAGCTACTTCTTCTACCCATTTGGTATAGTAGTCAATGGCAACAATTATATATGCCTTCTCATTGGACATGGATGTGATGGAACCTATGAAATTTATGTCTCATATGTTAAAGGGTTATAGTGGTTAAATCCACTATTGAGGACCCTCCATACATGTGGTCATCCCATCATCTTGTTGACAACACTCACAGGACTGGACAAATTGGTGGACATCCCTAAAGATTGTGGGCCAATAGTATCCTACCATTAGGATTTTTATGGCCATGCATTGCCCAGCATAGTGGCCTTTGCAAGGGCCTTAGTGAGCATCCTAGAAAATACACAATTGATCTACATCAAGTACACAACAAAAAACTAGGCCATTAGTACACACCTTGTAAAGGTATCCATTGATTTCCATGAAGTGCTTAGCCCAATGAAGAAACTGTTATTTCTTCTTGTGGTCTAGATCTTGTGGCATCTCTTGAGTGAGAAGATAAGTAAGGATGTCATCATATCATTTTGGTTCTATGGACATTTGTTCATTTATTACACTAGTAAATAGGAGTTCATCAGGAAATTGGTCAGAGAAAAGGCTCTCTTTCTCTTTGTTATCCCATCATAACTCAGACAAGTGATCAATGATCACATTCTCAATCTCCTTTTGATCTACCATTTTGAGATCGAATTCTTGCAAGATCACCAACCACCTTATGACATGAGGGCTCATCATTGGCTTGTTCACGAGGAAGTGAATGGCACTATGATCAATGTGCACAAACACTTTATATCAAAGCACATAGTACCTAAGCTTTTCCAAAGCATACACCACTGTCAATAGTTTTTTTTCCATGGTGGTGTAACTTAGTTGTGCATCCACAATGCTTCAACTTACGTAATGGATGTAATATGGACATTTCTTATCGTCCAACTGCATAAGCATGGCTTCCAAGGCATAATTAGATGCATCTATCATGATATGAAATGGTTTGGACCAATCAGGTCCTCATAGAATTAGAGTCTCTATGAGCTTTTACTTGAGGCTTTGGAATGCATTTTCACATTCCTTGGTCCACATGAAGGCAGCATCTTTCTTTGTTAGCTTGACCAATGATTTCACGATCTTAGAAAAATCCTCTATGAATCACTAGTAGTAACTAGTGTGTTCAAGGAATGACTAAACACCTTTGACAATTTCTAGTTAATGAGTGATTCCTTGGATGACCCTTATCTTTTCATGGTCTACCTTGATCCCTTCCTATGAAATATCAGTGCCCCAATACAATTCCTTCTTGAACCATGATATGGCTCTTTTGCCAATTAAGCTACAAATTTTTTTCCACACATCTTTTTAGTACTTGCTTAAGGTGGTTCAAGGTTTGCTCAAAGGTAGCACCATAAGTGAAAAAGTCATTCATGAAGACTTTTACTTTGCTACCTATTTGCTACTGAAAGATGCTTAAGACTAAATGTTAGAAAGTGGCAGGAGCATTGCATAAACAAAAAGGCATCTTATGATATGCAAAGGTCCCCTAGGGACTTGTGAATGTTGGTTTCGCCTAATCTTCTGGTGCAATCTAGATTTGGTTATAGCCATTATAGATATACAGAAAACTATAACAACAATGCCTAGATATGGTGTCCAACACCTGATCAATGAATGACAATGAAAATTGATCTTTGAATGTTACCATGTTTAATAGTCTAAAGTTGATACAAACCTACCATTTGCCATCTCACTTTGGCACTATGATGAGTGGATTGACCCACTCGCTATCTGCAATAGGGTAGATGAACCCTGCCTTGAGGAGTTGCTCAATCTTCTCTTTGACGATTTACTTCAATTTTTTCTTAGTTTCATGGACAGATTAGTGTAAATGTGATGCTAGCATATTCATGGATCAATTCAAATGAGTTTAGGATATGACTAAGCAAAGGTTGTTGGCCATTTTTTGATCACTTTCAATAGTTTTGATTTCTATTCAAGAGCACGTTTGGTATTAAGTATGACCAACTTACCATTTTTCAAGAATGCATATTCTAGGCCAATAGGTAGAGTTTTCAACTCTAGTGGCTCTTGTTTAAAATTCTCAAGGACCTACAACTTTTACCAATTAGTATTAACATTCTCATCATTAAACAGTTTGTGATGAACTTGCTTTAGTTCATCCATGCCTACTACATAAGCACATGTCAAGCTCTTAGTGGGTTCCATGCACATTGTCCTGCTATTAGAATCAACGGTCAACCACTGGGTGCCCTCTTGTTTTGTGGCTACTATGCATAAATGCCTTTGAATATCTACTTCATGTGCACACTGCTTACATGTAGAAATAGATGCTCATTTCACAAACCAGACTTTTTGCATGTAATTGCACCCTGTATTGTTGTACGCGATGCATGGAGCTCATATATTCTTGATCTTTCCAAGTGCATTTTCTAGGTAAATCAGTGCTTAGCATTCTCCAGGGAAAGATCTTTGATGCCTATTCTTGCATCAACAGTGCTTAGCCATGTCCTTCCCATGATGATTGGGAAGTTCCTCTTATAGTTCTCAACCTTGATTACTAGGAAATCGACAAGATATGACGACTCACAGACAATGGTCACAATTTCTTCAATAAGCCCCAATGGAATAGTGATGGACTAGTCTATCAATTCCAATATGATATTGCTCTTCTTGAGAGGCAGCAGGTTCTAGGCAGGATACATCTTATGAGAAATCAAGTTCACATTAGAATTTGAATCAAGAAGAGCTTTACATGGTTCATTTCTAGCAATTTGTAAATAGATAAGGGGACTCCTAGGATCAGCTAATTTCCTAGAAAGGTCGCTAACTTGGATCCAATCAAATACAGCATGGGTGAGCATAATAGTATGGATTTTGGATGACATTTGGTTTGAAGAGGATCCAATGGATGGTTTGCAAAGGATGATGTAGAAATAGGGTGACCAATCGCCGAATTCTATGAAGGCTTAGTAGGCCTATTGATTCAGAAGAATGATCTTTTATAAGCATGAGGTTCCAAACCCCTCAGTTGATGAATTGGTTGTAGATTAATGGCCCTAGTAGCATTGCGTTGTTGCGATTGGGTTGAAAGTTCATCCTACATGGATGGAGCAGGTGGTAGCTATGTTGGGGTAGAGGAACAGGTGTAGAAACAAGAGAAGGATAAGAATAAAATGTGGCATCCTTCCTGGAATGTGGAGAATGAGCTTTGTAGTATTTGGAAGGGTGGTAGTGATGTTGGAAAGGAGAAACATGATTAGGAAAAGTCATGTGGAGATAGGGGTTGCTAAACGTAATACCCATATGGATCTGGTTACATGTAAGGGTATTACTACCTTAGTGGTGGCATCCCCCATAACTATGGTTGGTACCATTGTTGATATTGCTCGTACAGTTGTGGTGGAGTTCCACTTGGATAATATTATTGTTGTTGATGGAACTACCTAGGATTTCCTTGAGGATAAGATAACCTTCTGGGTGTTTGCCTTTTGGCTAGTTGTGGATTTAGATCATACATCCCAGACTCCTATAAGTGTGACATAATGGGGCAACATCCCTTAGGATGTTCATATTGGTAGATGTCACATCCACCATCATTATCTAATTTAGTTTCTACAACTTCATCTACTATAGTAATCTTGGCCTTACCCCTTTAGTAGGCACATTCAGCTTCTTTTTGGCTCTTGCGGTTACGATCACTACTCTGCTCTCATGATTCTTTGGCAATTTTTAGAGTAGTTTAGAATTTTTCATCAAGCGGTGATTCTTTCTCACTATTGCAAAATTGAACCTCCCTCTTTTTAATGAAAGGATCCCTATTGTATTCTTTTATATGTTCATGTTTCCTCAACTCTCTTTCTTCTTTTGCTACTTGCTCAATTAGCCTTTGGATCTAATGGACTCTGAGTTCAGATAGTCTTCCTTAGGCATAAACCCTAAGAGTTCTCCTCATTTCATATCTAAGTCCATCAATGATCTGACAAAGTTGTTCCCATTGAGAATAACCATGCCTAGGGCATTGATGTATGAGAGAATAGTATCTTCTCATGGCAGCATCCAAGGATTCATGGTTTTCTTACTTCCATCCTTGGACCTCCCTTCTTAGATTAGACACTTTAGAGTACATCTAATACTTGTCATTAAATAACTCTAGCATTGTACTCCACTTGTGGATGGATTCTAACTCCAAGGACCAGTACCAGCTTTCTGCTTCCTTGATGAGTGTCCTAGGAAATAGCTTTAGTTTCTACCAATCTTTTTCAATATTTTGTAAAGCACATGCATCGTGAAAAGCTTAAAGATGTGTTTTTGGATTAGAGTTATATCACCCTTCAAATCTAGGAATATTGTTCATATCAAGTCATTTGATTTGACTATCTTTCACATACTTGGTTGGAATTTTTATAGCCTCTACAGTATTTAGCATGCTTCAAGTTGTCAGCAAAGGCTCATCATCATCATTATTTTGATGATGTCAATAACGTCCTCTACCAACCCTTTGTTTATGGTGGGCCTAGCAATCATCATTGTTGTCTTGTTGTTCACCTCCATCACAGTTGCTCTTTCTATAGCATTTGTCAAAACCATAAGAGGAAGAAAAAGATGTAGATGAAGAGGGTAAAGAGGGAGGAGGACTACCAACTCTTCTTCAGTTGTCATGGCCACATTCGTTAGTTTTCTTATCCTCTTGATGCTTACTTGAGCCCTTGCCTTGACTACCATTTTTACTTAAACTTGGATTGCTGTTAGTGGACTACAGATTCAAGATCGCACCAATCTTCATGTTGAGAGCCCCCAAAGGGAGGGTCCTCATTGTCATTTTGGTTAAGTAGGAACAAGGGATTGGTAAACCATTTTTCCTTCATAAACTCATGGTGCTTCTCCTGGTGTCGATCTAATCCTGGTATTCATAATCATGCACAACATACTCCTCTTGAAGATCTTGGATACCCAACCTCCTAAGAGTTTGAAGTAGCATCCCAAGCATAAATTGATCAAAGGCATTACAATGTTTCCTTCCATATCTTATCATTGTAGTTGTTCATCTTGATGTAGGATGAAGGTGAAGTCAAGCACATACTCATTTGGATGAGTATACACCACCTTACATTCTTGAGGGACTAGTTGTTTAGTATCATCATGCTTGTAAGAAGAAGACATTTTGTAATATAAATAAGATATTAATGTGCTTTTGTGATTATATTTATTGTGAGAATGATTTTGACCTTAGGGTTCATCCAATGATGTTATTGATGTTCACTAAACCTAGATAGCACATGTTTCAAACAAAAAGAGTCCCCAACAATAGCGCCAATGATGAGTGATTGAGGTACCCCTACACTCAACCATATAAATTACGAAGCATTCATGCATGATTTGGTCAAATTCTGCAGATTTTATGTCTTTTGGTACACTAGTCTCCTAGGAAGTGAACTTTACCCTAACATTCATTTGTTGTCTTCCCAATTACACTTTTGATTTACAAAGGTATGGTTAAGTGTAATCGAGACATCTAGTTTTTATTATTTTATGTTTTATGTTCTTGATGCTTAAAATAGAGAAATGAAGTAATTTAATAACTAATTTAATTTAACTAGTTAACTAATCTCTAACTAGTCCTAACATAAGCATCTGGTTCCACTTTTCGTACACATCCTAAACCCACATATTTGCTACTGGGATTACTAAGTGTTTATGCTATTGGGTGAATCAAGCAATAATGCTACCAGCATTACCAAGCGAATACATGTTTACGCTCAAAGCGGTTGTACTTATGTGTTTAATCCATTTAGCTTAATTAATTAACTAATCACTTGGAGTCTGATTTAGCTTAATCAATTGCATTATTAATGAAAATAGAAAATGCATAAATAAATCATTAATCTATTCCAAGTGTTGCAAGGTTTGATTAAAAGGCTCATCTTTATTGTTGTTCACACTAGTGTGTTTAGGTATAATAGTGCTCAAATAAAGATCTATACACTTTTTGACTCCTGCTACAAGCACTCAGAGAAATATTCTAACTCTCAAATGATAAAATTGCAAGAGCTCTACTACAACTATGACTTCCCTCCATAAACATAGCTAGTGAGCGTGTATTTATAGACTTTATTGTGGAGCTATGTCAATGGGGCCCCATAGATGTAGCAAACACTACATTAATGCGGCCCCATTGATGGGGCAACACCACATAGACGAGGCTACATTGACGAGGCCACGTCAACAAGGGCCTATTGATGCAACACACCAATGATTAATCACCATCCTTTCCAAAAATATCTAGAAAAGCTTGATGCAAATTATTGTTAGCTTTAAATAAATTTTCATGATTAGAAATTCATTTTTCAAAATTCATTTTCCTCTTTCTATTTAAACGATAAAGGCTTGAAGCTTCATTCCAAAATAATCCATCTATTATGCATACGCAGATAAGAAATTGAGGTGATAGCAAATTTGTTTCATGTAGTACATAATTTAGATGCATTAGTAGCCCAAGCTTCTTCATTACAAAGAAAGCCACATGGGCTAATTTTTAAGCATATCTTCTAAAATTGTAATATGATTGTAGTTTCAATATTTATTAAGCTTGCACCAAGTCTTCCACATTTTTTTAAGAATTGGAAAACTAGGAATAGAAATGGCTCAAGAAAAACAAAAGACAATGAATAAAGTTATTAGAAGATCAACTATTATCATTCTTAGGGTCTCCTTGCATAATTTTGTTTCTTAAAAGGAGCAACCAAACATCATCTTTGTTAATGCACTTTGCAATTCATTTGGCTACATGAGAAATACCTTGGTTATAACAATTAATGAGGCTAAGTCTTTCATCTTTCTTCCTACTAGTGCAAATATCCTAGGCAACTCGATAAAAAGCTATTCTACATTGCTTAGTAGATCTAATAAACTAATGCATAATACGATCAATTTTATCATAAGAAGTTTTAGAAGGAGCTCAACAACTAAATTAGTAAATATGAGTTGACTGAAACCTTTGCTTAATAATTAAAACTTTCCAAGCAAGGGTGAGCTTTTCTTTTTCTGTTTGTCAAGCTTCTTTTAAATTTTATCGACCACATAATTCCACAAAATAGTAAGATCATAAAATGAATTCTAAAACTAGATTGATAAATCCAAGGGCTTTCAATAGATGTAAGTAAAACTTTTAGTTTCAGTTTTATTGATCATGAGTGGTATAAATTTGAATAGCATATAAAACCATCCATGGAGAATCTTGGAGTTATAAACATCACAGTCCATGCAAAAACTAAAGAAAAAAGTACTCCAACCCAAACATGAGCATAGTTGAGCTAGTTATGCATTTGTTGTTAAGGTATCTCTAGTATGAGGTTAGGAGTTTAATTCTCAATTGTGCATACAACTAGCAATTTAACTAGCAGGATCATTTAATGTTAGAAAAAGGCAACATATTGTATTTAAACAACATAAGAAAATTAGAACCAACAACAACATCATAGCACACTTAGAAGATAGAAATTGAGGAGTGAAGTTTAACTCCATCTTAAGCATCTAAAATAGAGTTATAAGTTACTTTGCACATAAATAAAAAGTATCTCCAATTTTGTATTTGATTTAGAACCTATGCATGAGGTGCACTAGTAGTAAATTGTGACAGTAGACAAGCCAATTGCAACTTGATTGGAGGGTAAACTTATGAAATAACATTGTTACTTTAGCAAGATATGAAGTTCATTTTAATAAGATGATCGTTACATTGCTTTCATATCAAAATTAATAATTGTGGAATAGCTATAACTTGCAAATGATTATTAATCATAATGGATAAAAATTTCAAAAATGATTGTTGGCAACAATTGATTGGGAAATGAACCCTTAAATAGGAGCACACTAATTTCTTTCACTTTGTGACGGTCATAAAACATATGTAATGGAGATTCAAAATCATTGTAAAATGGATAATAGTAATGAGAATTCCAAAATATTGAAGTCTAGAACCAATAGGCAAACCGTTGTTTAACAAGTACCATATAAAACGTTTTTATTTTTGATTGCTAGCAACTTTGCCACAAATTTCTAAAAGTGTTTATCCACCTTTCATGACTTCAATTTAAACTAGACTTATGATTTAGGTACTCAAAATGATTCTACCTTGGGCAAAATTTATTAATGATCTATTTAATAGTCAAGTCTTGAAGTGAAGATCTATCATTTAAAACTCAACTATCTTTAAGCTTCTAAGTGGAATCCTATGGGACTTTAACATGAAGTCTAACCATTGAACCAATATCATTTCATAATGGCTCATAATTCCTAAAAATTGGAAATTTTTGCATCGAATTTTCAACCTACATAATACCATCTTTATTTATTAAATTATCCTAGCTTTGCATAGGCAAAATTTTTAAGGACATAGTAGGATGCAGGAAATTTTTGGTGGCTAAATTAAATAAAAGTGAAAGTGAATGAGAATGGAGCATAATTAAAGTAACATTTTTTTTACATCTATTCCAAAAGAAGTTTTAAATTCTACCATTTCCTCCACATAGCTTTTAGAAAGGGAGATCCTTGAATAGTAAGAGGAATATGAGTGAAAATTCAATAGAGCCATGAAAAATGATGAACTTGAAGATAACAATCAATTTGATGAAAACTAAAGCTGAGCAAAATTTTCTAGTTTTCATCACCTTTCATAGCCTCAAAATCCACTTAGTAGTGAGTTGATCATTAAAACTTGTATTCCTTTGGCAAGTTGCAAACTTTCCAAGCAATATGAGAAAATCCCTTATGAGTATGTAATTTTTGATAATCTTATCAAAGTTGAGATAACAAGCCTTACTAGCAACCAATAAGGAAGAGTAATAAACATGAACACATGATAGAATATGTTTAGCCACAATAATTTTGCATAAGAAATAAAAATTAGAGAGAACACAACTGAGTTTTAAAAAGAATGGTTGAATAAGATCAAAATCAAAAAACACAAACAAAATCAAAATCAAGATAGAAAGAAAAAAGAACAGAGACACTCAAAATGGATAAAACTTAACCTTAACAAAGTAAAATCAAAATGGAGGAGCCTAATGTAGACAAAATCAAAATGGGAGGAGCCTAATGTAGACAAAATCAGAATAAAAAATACAACAAAATGATAATCTAAAATCCAAAGGGAAAAAAATAACAATACGAAATTCAAAGAAGCCATGAATTATAAAATCAATTATAAAATACGAAATTCAAAGAAGCCATGAAAAAACAATATCAAAATCTAAGAAATGAAAGAATAAAAACAAATCAATTATAAAATATACAGCCAAAATCAAAATCCAAAGAGCGACGATAGCTCAACTAAGTAGCTCACATGCTTTGCAAGTGGGAGATACTAGTTGGAAAGGTTACATGTATGCCCATATTTTACATGTAAAATATCCAAACATATTATATATATATACACACACTATGAATTAAGTTGCTATATTTTTCGTTGTCGCTAAAAAGGCGATATTTTAATTTTGCTCATATTTTACGGGTAAAATTGCCAAAAACGGGTGAACGAGCCGTCAAACTCAAAGTGCTTCCTATAATTTATTTTCGGTTTGTTCACTTCCTTTAATTTCAAAACTTATGCCCGAATTAGCATTAGCGTTCTATTCCGACGCCCAAACCTGTTTCCCGCCGTTATGCGAACCAGAAAACGGAGCCGTTGCAAAAACTGGAATGGATTCATCGTCGAGATAACCAGAACCAGAAATCCATTCCCATTTCTTCTACTCCGAAGCGCAGAGTAGAGCCAGAAAATCCCCGAACTGTTATAGTTTTCTTTCGCAGAAATGGAACAGCAGCAGAGCTCGCCGTCGACGCCTCTGCGGCGGTTTACGCGAAGCAGCCATCAGCAGAGCGACAATGCAAGGGACATGGAAACGGACCCTGGCCAGAAGCCGAAACTAGCGCTTTCACCAGAGGCGTTACAGTCACATTTGTGCAAACGGTTTCCAGGCCGCCATGCGCAGATCCGGCAGCTTCTGAGCCTCCTCGGCGGCCCCGGCGACTACATTCCCACGCCGTTGCTCATCTACGGCGGCCCTGCCTGCGGCAAGACGAGCATCGTCCGCGAAGCCTTTTCTCGCATGGGAAGACCCTACGCTTTCGCCAGTTGCAGATCCTGCTTCTCGCCGCGCCTCTTGTTCGAGTCCGTTCTTAACCAGCTGCTCTCCCATTGCAGAAGCAGAGCCAACGGCTACCGCAGCGCCAAGAAATGCGAACGCTTGTCCGACTTCGTCGGATTCCTCAAGGAGGCCGTTGAAGCAGCGAATGCGAGGAAACGAAAGGGTTCCAAGGGTTTGGAGGAGTTCAAGAACATCAGTTTGCATTCTGCGGCCGGAGAGGGCGAGGAGGATTCGGCGGAAGTTGTGTATCTTGTGTTTGATAACATCGATCTCGTGCTGGAATGGAGCAACGGATTTGGCCTTGTCTCCGCGTTGTTTAAGCTGTGCGATTTGACTCGGATGCCGAACCTAGGGCTCGTTTTTATCAGCGATTCTTCTCCCGATGCTTTCTATTCTCACACCGGCATGGTCGAGCCCCTGTCCGTGTATTTTCCGGATTACACGGATGACGAATTACGCCAGATACTTCTCAGGGGATGTTCAAATCCTGAGTTGTATGGCTCGTTTCTCAAGTGCGTTTTCTCATCCTTCAACGTCTTTGCTTTTATTCTTGCTGTGATCATTCCAAAATGTCCAATTGATGCAAAGCCTTTTGTATAAAATGCACATTTTCATACATTGACAGATGGTATTTTGTATAAAATTTGCATTTTCGTTGTTTGAAGGATCAATAAATTTGAAACATGTTAAACTAGTCAGGACGAGAAACTTCAGTAGAGAAATTGTTCTTGTTTTTGTTCAATCGTTGCTTAGTTCGTACACGGCGAACTTTTATAAAGGAGAAATCATGAATTTAGGGAGTTCTTGCTGAATATGTTGTTTCTGTTGTTTATATTGAACAGTGCCTGCTTGAAGCCTTTCAGCAGAGCGAGCAGACGAGTGACTGAGCTTTCAGCAGCGCTGGAACCTTTGTTAAGAAAATACTGCGAGTACGCCGGTAAAGAATCTGCGGTTCCTGACGAAAAGGAAAAGCGAAGGTTGTTTGCATCTATTGAACCTCACATTGCTCCGTCATTGAATCAGATTTTTCATGTTGCAACTTTTGGTTCAAATGCATCTGATTCAGACAAGGTTAGAAAGAAGGCCGGAGCAAAAAGGCAACTCATGGACGATGTATTGGACGATCTTGATTTTCATCTTTCTATCTGCGGGAAATATCTTCTCATTTCTGCATTCATAGCTTCGCGAAATCCCGCTACTCTTGATGCTGTTTTATTTGATTCCACGGGGGAGGCTGATGGTAGAAAGCGAAAGAGAAAGTAACCATGTGCTTGAATTTTTCGCATTTTTTTCTTGCTTCTACGAAACAAAATGGATTCAAAATTTCCGTCTCCTTTTATTCCAACGTTTGGAGTGATACGAAATAACGTTTTTATCTTTGAACTGACTTTGATCAAACAGGAACGTCCTTGCAAATGAGAAAAAAGAGATGGAAGCTGAAGAGAAGCTTCTTAAAGGTCCGGGTAACTTTCCTTTAGAGAGGTTGCTTGCTATCTTTCAGTGCATAACTGCTGTTGGAGATGAGGAATTGGACAACTCCCAAAGTGATGGCGCTCTTGGATCAGAAGATGGAAATGGACTGATGGCGGATGCGCTCATGCAGCTTTCTACGTTATGCAAAATCAATCTGTTGCACAGAGGATCAAGTTGTCTTTTGGAAGGAGCATGCAGATATCGTTGCAACATTGATGAGGAGCTTGCAATGAAGGCAAGTGTTTCTTATTATAGAGGATGATGATTTGGCATGAAACAGTGTTTTAACCAATAATCACCGTTTCGTTTTACAGATTGCTCGAAATGTGAATTTTCCTCTATCAAAATATCTTTACAGATGAATTTCATATGGGCATAGGGAGTCATCAGTTTCGAGAAGCTTCTATGGTGAGCTTTTTGAGATTTCAAAATGAAATTGTGTCACAGGCAGGTGTACACAATTTACATGCTAAACTTTATATGCTGAAACTGTTTCAACTTTTCATTGAAGAGTAATGCCAATTAGTGCACACTGACATGCACGTTAAATAAAACCACTTCAATGTGGGCAATGCTATAGTTGCGATTCATTGGATTTTATGCAAGTTGACTCTACACCGTCTGTTGTTTGGTTGTACCATTTTCTACAACAGCGAATTTGGCTAAACCATGGCATCTTTTGTTTTGAAGGAAGGAACATAACTTTTTCAGAAAAAAAATTGGAATGTATATATATTCGGGCAATGCATTTCAATATTGTTATTGGCAAGGACAGAATTCTGTGTGCATGAATCCCAAAATCGATTCAGAGTAGTTTATAAAATTTGTACAATGGATCTTTACCATAAATTCTTCTTCCATGTTGGTTATCTTCTCACAATATCGTATTTTATCCTTTTAAATTGCAAATATTGTTTGACCCATGTCAGCCCTGGAATTTGTAGGCTTCGTCGCCTGGTGCAGCTTTTGGAAGGTGCAAATGATGTGCATTAAAAACGGAAAATGCAACAGCAATGTACATCTGAAAAATAGTTTGTCAGCACTCAGCATTGAAGAGCGAATATTTTTTGGAAAATGGCAAGAGGTAGTTCAAAAATCTGTGTCCACTTTTTTTTTTCAACGGCAGATGTTTTATACAAATCAAAATATCTTGAAAAGTTAAGATTGTCAGGCATTGCTTTTTTTACTGTTTGATGGCTTTTGTATTGCTTCTCTTAGTATCTCTTGGTTTTCTATGCAAAATTGTTACACAGCTGACAGTTAATTCACAATACTTATCTCTACGTACCCTTTTTTGTTTTGCAATTTGTTAATTCGTCTTCTAGATTTGGCAGTCCTGATTACCTTTGATCATGGTGAACAAGGGTTGTTACTTGATCTGCTCCAGATTTTGCGTGAGACTTAGTTGATGGTTTTGTTTTGTATTTTTGCCTAAAATCCTCCATTTCTTTCCACTCTGTTTTGTTGTCTTTGCTAGACTACTTTTGAGAGCCATGGCATTACAGCGCACATGCATACAGGGCAATACTGGAAAAATTTGCACAATTTTTTTAAATTTTTTTTTGAGTGTTGTTTGGCTAAAAGCGCCTCTGACGTCCATGGAACGGAATTGAAACCCAATTTTCTTGTGTAGACGATATCTCTGAGCTCTGAAAGTTTTCATAAGTTGTGGTAAAATAGTATTGTCAAAATGCAGTGGAAAACCAAAAATTACCAAGGAAGTTGGCTAAGATATCTACAATTTGACTGTATAGGAATATAACTATGCTTTCAGCGTTATTGGAACTGATAACCTTCTACTTATAAATTGTTGTCAAACAATGAGTTAACCACTGAAGCCAGAGGAAAAGTTTTTTTTTTTTTCAAAATCATTGTTCTAAGCCAATATTATAAATTTTATATTTCTTTTCTAAAGAGCATGAAAATAACTGTATACAGGTAAACTACCTTAATTTTCATGTATATCAACAATTTGACAAAATCTTAAATTCCAGCCATGGTTCTAAGGCATCAAATGGCAACAATTAAGAAAATTTTATATTTTAACTTGATTGACAAAATACAATATTCTTCTTCATTAATGAAATGGAAGTGCTTTTTATTATGTAGGAGACCCTTAGGATCTATTGAACTGAAGAAATATACATAGTCTGTGTTGTAAACATTTCATTAATAAAGTTACCAAGTTTCTTTGGTATTATTTCAAAAAGCTCAATTAAATTATTAGCTGTAATTTGCCATTTGTGGGACTTTGTGCAAGAACAGGACATTCCTAGAATAATATGTGATGCTCATCTTCAATTGTTCTGAATGCACAAATGATAGGTTCTCTCTTCTCTTGGAATCTGGACCCATCTTCCTATTTCAAATAATGAGAGCCTCATCTTACTTGACTGATTTTGAGAGGTCTCTTTTCTCTTGGAATTTGGATCCATCTTCCTATTTTAATTTTAAAATAATGGGAGCCTAATCTTGCTTGATTGATTTTGATAGGTTCTCTCTTCTCTTAGAATCTGGACCCATCTTCCTATTTCAATTCTAAAATAATGAGACTCTAATCTTGCTTGATTGATTTGACATCATAGGTGATAGGATATAAGAGTAGATAAATGATCCCTCCTTTGATGTTGTCTAGGTAAGGTTGTTTCTTTCTTGTTAGGTTACTCTAGTTGTGCAAATGTGCCTTGTCTTTTTTGATACTTTATGGAGTTACCTTATATTGTTATAGAATATCCATCTCAATGTTTTATTTTTTGAGCCAAATCATTCCCTCATGGAACCACCTTTTCTATTGTGTAGCAACAAAGACTTCCTTTGAAAATTTAGTTGTGCTACAACAGAGACTATGAACATATATTGCAAATTGACAAAGAGGTTCCATTTTTAAATGTATCATATTTGCCTCAAGAAGTATTTTTTACTGCCAAAAATAAGTATTATACATATCACAAAAATAATACCAAAGAAACTTAGTAACTTTATTAATGAAATGTTTACAACACATACTATGTATATTTCTTCAGTTCAATAGATCCTAAGGGTCTCCTACATAATAAAAAGCACTTTCATTTCATTAATGAAGAAGAATATTGTATTTTGTCAAGAAGTATTATTCACGACTGGTAGTTGTGCTGCTATCACTAAAGTTTTTGCAAGTTTTACATTAGGATTCTAGCACTTTTGAACTTACTCTTGTTTGTTATTCTGCAAAAAAATTGGCTTTCTCTGTTTTCTAACATGCTATAAATTTATTAAAAGGCTAAAATACAATGGATGATAGTTAGACTCATCACATACTTCAAAATGTCTAATACAAGCCAAATTCTCTATATTAATTTTACATACACATTGCTAAATAGACATCATATTATAACTTAATCACCAAAAAGATTTTACATTTCATTTGAAGTAGGTATGTATATAAATATAACTTATTTAAAATTTCATCCCTTTCATGGACATAATCCAAAAAGGTTTGAAACTAGCATGATTAAATTTTTTTTCAAAATTTACTATTTTTATATGTTTTCTTTCACACTTCACAGGAAATTTTTTAAAACGTTAAATATAAGGATTAATTACTTAAAATATCAATTATTAGAAATAGAACAATTTGATCACTAAGAAACTATAATGTGATGTGATGTGGAGTGTTCATCAAAACCATTTTTTCATCCCAATAAACAAACAAAACTATAGATTCAATGGAAGCCTCTTTTTGCATTAGGGAAAAAATAATCATAGCTCAACCAGATTTCAAGAAAGCTAAATTTTCATGTTTGTCATTGTAGGTTTGTCATTTTTTTAAGCACTTGCTCAACAAGATCTCTTGGAAGCTCATATTTTGCTACTAGAAGCATAAGTCTTGCATTATGGTTTTGGTTCGCTTCATGCATCTTTCTTTTTATTTTCCTATTTAGTTGCAATGGCATGTTATTTTTTGTTATTTATTTCCTTTTTGTGAAGGTATTGGTACATTGAAAGTGGAGTCTAAAATAGAAACTAAAAATAGCCAAATTGTTGTGATTGTTGAATGATCTTATTTTATTATATAATAAGTTTGTACAAAAAATATATTAAGTAAGAAAACAAAGTTCAACATTGTGAAACATTGTCTTAATAGCCTTCCGTTTACAAAAATTGCAAATAGAGATATAAGAAGGGCATTATTTTTTTAGCTTGAGACATTGTTTTTAGAAAATCATCTAGTGACACTTAAAGAAAATGCTTTATCTCCATTTTTCTTAGTTATTTCTCCTAAAGAAGTTTGAGTAATTGCTATTTTACATTAATCATTGCATGATATAAAAATATTATTTGTTTTAGATTCAACAATTCTTTGAGCAAGAGAAATTGACCTATAAATTTCTATTCTAAAAACCAAAACATTAATTATGTGTAAGGCTTTACAACCCTTTTAATTCTAGTAGTATTGAACGCAGCCTCGACTCAAATATTCTACTGGCTTATATATACATGAATTGGTNCGTGGTCATCATCTATTATCAACAAGTCATTTCTAGATAACAAAATACAAGATACTTGGCTTATGAGATATTGATAGGATGTATGAAAAGATGTTCTAGTATTCAAGAGAGAGGATGTTGCAAAGTTTGCCACAATCTTTATTGTCAATAATAAATCATCTCGATCCATGATTATCATGTACTATGGCTATGGTGCCTATGATTTCGATAAGCTAGGTACTAAGCAGAAAAAATGCTACAACCAAATTGTAGGCCACATGATGTTTTTGAAACATCAATCTCTAACATAAATAATAACTCAACAACATCTTGAATAAACATCAAAAGAACAAATTGGATCGAGAAGATACCCAAAAAAAATTAGAAAGAGGTAGAGGAAGAGAGGATGCATGAGTGACTTGTTTTTCCTCAAATTTGTTACCTCGTTTAGCAATTGGGCTTCAAAGAGAGAACGAAAACTTAAAACCCCTCTCGACCAATTCATGTATATATAAGNTGACTCTTCATATAGATGCTGAACAGAGAGACACTTTGTTTCAATATCCTTATCATTATAACCAAGATTTTACATTACATCTCTAAACAGATAATGCAACAACATAGTGCAATAGTATTCAATTCATTTTTGCTCCTTTGAGCTCAAAGAAATGAGAAACTTGGGATAATATCTCAAAATAGCTTTTGGTTTTGGATGATGTGAATTTTAGGTTGGATTATCCTTGGTCTTCATGTTGTAATCGTATTCTCTAAAAGCTTATAGCAATGATACTCTCTTCATCAAAAGCGATTATTTCTGATAAACATTAATAACCATTGTGTAGTTTTCACCTTTATTCATTTTCTTTGCATTAATAAGAACTTTCTTGTACACCTTTCATGAAACATAGATGATATAGAAAACATGATTGCATTTCACTAAAGGAAATTCATAGAACATGTAACATACCTTCATAGCACCAATGTCTTTATTTGTAGCAACATCCATCATGAGTATGTAAATAAATAAAGCATCTTCTTGAGGATTTTTTGACTCTAAAATTTGCAGTAGCATGTTATGAATAGATTATGATTTTTTTTTTCAGATTTAGTTGCATATTTTGCAATATATTTTATGACAACATATTAGAACATAATAGGCTGAAAATCTGTATTTGCCCTTCATGTTTGAAGCAACATCTTGTTATGAACATTAAACCTCATTCATTTCTTCAAGGAACATAAGTAATTTCATTATTATTTTCTATATTTTTTGAAAAACTTGATTCTAGAGATAATGGCCAAGTAACATTATACCTATAAAGAAAATAATGGACACAAATATCTATAGATTTTTTATACAAAAATACAATAAAGTTTCATTGCTAATAGAAAATGATGAAACAATAAATAAACAGTAAGAAAATAAGGATTCTCTTCCATTACATTTTCTTAAGCATGCAACGAGTTTGTATATAGTATGTTGTTGAATAACCTTAAGCAAATCAACATAATTAATTTCTAGATCTATACCTTGTAGTTGTAGTCAATTCACATGGATAATGCAACATATTTATTCTTAGGTGGACAAACAAAATGAAAGATAAATTACAGATTTTTTTTCCATATTTGCAACAATATTAGCAAATTTTTTTTTCAAATACATAAAGGATAAATAAGAACTTACATTGTTTTGTTGTAATTTGTTGCAAATTTTGGATTCCATGTATTTATTATTGAATTAAAACATTTCTTTGCCTTACGTGTCACATTAGGATGATTTTGATCTAGTTCATCTACTTTGGATCACCTTGTATCCATAGGAAAAGATGCACATGTAGAGATCCATGATGCTATCACTCACATTATGTTTAGTAGTCAACAACATAGAATTCTTTTATTAAAATTGTATTTAGAAAGGCAACGTGATGACAATGTAGCAACTCTACCACTATATGTGGATTTTCTATGATATTATTCTATCTTCATCATTTCAATTTTGACGAGCTCTTAGATGGATTTGTTTCCTTTAGATTATGTAACTTAGGCTAATAGGGATTTGTTGCAATTAGAGTAAAAAATAGTAGGTGTTAATTAATTTACCATGTCACTTAGCTTTGCTTTACATTTTTTTCAATAAGATTGTATAAATGGAGGTACCATAGTATATTAAATTATCAACAATGACATGTGATGGAGCATTATTGAATTATTTATGTAGTTGTTCAACAATTATGGGTGCATGAACAATATTTTTTTTCCAAAAATACAGACGTAGATTCCATTGTGCACCACCTTCTAATGATATTATAGATATAATACCTAAAAATAAATTATACATCACTGTGTTAAAGTACAAAAGAAAATAAGAATAATGAAAATAAAAAAGTCAAGAAATTATTTTTACTTGAAAGACCTATGTTGTTCAAATTTATCATCTTTGTAGCTAAGCAAGTGTCTTGCGTATTTATGTAGTTTGATATCTTAGCTCTTTGACCAAGGAAATCACATTTTTCCTTAGGAAAAAGACTTGGAAATGCCATCACAAACAACCCTATCATGTTAAACTTATTAAGGGGAGAATCGAACATGGAAAGCCATTAGGTACATCTAAATCCTATCATGATGGATCATGCAACCATGCTCATGTTCATTCAATTTCTCTTTTTACAATCTTAGGATGCTATGTAATTGATGATGTGTGTCTAATAATGCTTTCCATCATCTCATTTCTCTATTATTTTTTTGACAAAGTGATATAAAAATGCTATGAAAGATGTTAACGTCACTAGTCTTAGCAACATCATCATCTAATGCATGCATATCAATCCTAACATTATGGCAGTACACATCATTTTCTTTTCTAAAAGCAAAGCAGCATTATAACGTTATGTTCATTTGATCCACTCTTCTCATAACTAAGAAAGGGATATCTTTAATTTTAAGAAAAAGATCCTTAACAATCTCTATGAAGTCTTGAGGAAAGCTAATCATGTGACCATTATACTTGAACTATTTACCCATTGCATGTGTAACTTGTAATATGATATTAATTCTTGCAATCAACATTTCTTCAACCTTAGTTAAATTAGTTATATTTTGGATCTTTATTATTTTTTTAAGAAAATTGTTTGATTTTTTGACCAAAACTATCAACAATATTTTGTGATTTTTTTTACACCTATTGCACATAAGACCTCTAGTTTTTGTTAAATCTAGTGATATGTCAAGATACATTTCATTATAGACATTGTAAGATTGGGGTTAGCAAAATTCATAACTACAACAATGAAATTCTAAATTACTTGAGCAATTTGTGTAGGTGTCTTTCTTAGGTTTAGAAAAGAGTAGATTGCTTCTAAATAATGCATTTGCACTATTGTTACAATAGTAACATTTGAAGGTTCATGCATTTGATCAAATGATTCTTCCTTGCATTGTCATTACTCTATTTGACAATTACTCTTGTGATATAGTTTCTGTTGATCTTGCTGTAATTGTTTTTCTACATTTGTGATGTTCGACACAAATGTATATGGAATAGTAGGTTTGGATGCATTTTCCATGTGATGTAAGAGTTAATCATGTTAAGAAACTTAGATAAAATATTAAATAAAAATAAATAACTTGAATAGTGGTTGATAAGGATAACCTGCATTTCTTTTTTATAATTTGTATTATTATGATCAATATAAATACCATTTTAGAAGAAGAATTTTCAATTTGTGACAATAGATTAGAAATAGATACAACCTAAATAATGTTTACAATGTAGGTACAGAAAAAGACAAAACGATTCAGCAATGTAAAAGTTAAAAAATGTAGAATGCAAAAATTTCATAATTTTAAAATAAAAGGACTAACTAAATGATTATAGAACAAAAGTTGTAATTTTAAATCTCATTGAACATGTCATCTTTGTCTGTCATCAACGTTACATTGATTCTTAGTTTTTGAAATCATCTTCTATTATATGTGCTCATTAATTTTGGATTAATATTTTCTATGATTTGTGATCATCCTTCGCCTTGTTCATGTCCATAGACATTGCCATGACCTCCATGAATCTCAAAATCTATTGTAAACGATGGTTGTTGTAGATGATTTTGAATATGGCTTTGCTATTGAAAATACCAGTAGTAAAATGCATGTTAAGAACAATATTACAATTGCTTTAGAAAAAATTAGACAAGAGTAGCATAACCATATCATTTGAATTTATAAATATAATGATGCAAGCATTTGAATTTTTTCCAACAAAATGGGTTCCCATCCAAATTTAAACTTGAATTTCTTTTTTAGCAAAAATTTGAGTTTTCATGCTAAAATATATTTCTACATAAATTGTAATCTTTAGGGTTCTTAAGTTAGAATTTTCTTGCTTTCCGAAGTTTGAATTTATAATTTTTTCATAACTAAATTAAAATTTTCCTGCCTAAATGTGTTTTTTCTGAAAATTAAATTTAGGTTTGAATTTCTTTTCTCATAGAAATCTAAGTTTTCATGCTCAAATACATTCCCATCAAAGTTTGGATTAATTCATCCTAATTTGAACATGGTGCCAAATTAGAATTTTTCAGCCTGGCCAAGTTTGAATTTATAATCTTTTCACAATTAAATTAGAATTTTCATGCCTAAATATATTTCCATTGAAAATTAAGTTTGAATATTTTCGAGATGATACGCAAATTTTTTGACAATTTGAATCTTTCCACTTACGCTTTAGGAATAACCACATTACATCATTAATGTGAATTTATTGCTCAACAACTACAAGGTATGGATATGGAAGTAGATTATGTTAACTTTCTTAATGTTGTTCAACGAACATATTGTATGCAAACTAGGTGTATGGTTGAGAAATCGTGATGGCAAAGAAGTTTGCACATACCACATTTGTATAGAATTCTAATGTTATTGTTTCATCACCATTTTATTATTTTCTATTACTGATGAAACTTTACGTTCTTTGTATAAAAATTCTATAGATATTTATCTTCCTTTGCTTTTCTTTTTAGGTACAATGTTCCTTGGTCATTATCTTTAGAATCAAGTTTTTTTTAGATATTTAGAAAATAATAATAAATTTGCTTATGTTCCCCAAAGAAATGAAAGAATCATAGATGCAACGTAGCATCTACGACATAGTAAATATGATATATTAGTCGACAGTAGAATTTTATGCTTTATCATACCTCCATAGCTCACCAAAAATGCGTCCTTGAGTTGTATAGGAGGAACAAAGTTCATTTCAAAAATTGTGGGTTGACCAAGACTAGAATGACTGACATGATAAGTATGAGTGTCATATTACAAAATTTATTTAAGTGGATGTCTTGCAAATTGACAAAAAATTACTAGACAGACATCAAAGTTTACAAAATTGTAGAGACCTTCAAAAAATATGTCAAAGATGAATCTTCTTATTTTCCCTAGGATGGCAATCTTTCCAACCTTGATTATTATGTTGATGCTTCTCTTTTTATGTAGAACATTCTTGAAGGATGGGTTGAAATTTCTTCTCATTGTCTCATGGATCTAGCAAACATATGATGTTTGAGCTTTAATTCTTGTATTAGTCCATAGACATATTTTCTCTTGTCTTTCTCTTGTGATGAGCAGCAAGGTACCCCTACGCCCAACCATACAAATCACTAAGGCGTTACATGCAATATGAGTGAATTGCATGCACCTATAGTTATCTCCTACACTAGTTTCTTTAGGAAGTGAAATGACATTGAGAACGTTCATTGTCTTCCCAACTACACTTGTGAGGCTCAAGGGTATGGTCTAAGTGTAATTGAAGCATATGAATTTTTGCCATTTTATATTTTATGGATGTAATTGCCTACAACAAGAGTAAAGAGTTGAGTAGATTTAAAACTAAATTGTCTATTGCCTAGCTAGCCTAACACAAGTAACCATCCCACTTTCCTAAACACATCCTAAACACATATAGCATTGTTGGGCTACTATATGAATGCTCAAAGTGGTTGTGCTCATGTTCATTAACAACTAAAATAAATCGCTTAATTTAAATGCATTAAAGTAAAAAGTAAGAAAGTAAAATGCATTAAAGAAAATATTAATCTATTCTTAGTGTTGCAAGGATTGTCAAAAGAGTTCATTTTATTTTCGTCACACTGCTGCGCTCAGGTACACCAGTGCTTGAACAAAGAATTGTATACACTTTAGACTCCTTTTGTGGGCACTCAGAAAATATTCTAACTCTGAGGAAAAGAAACCACAAGAGGTTCGTTACCTTGCTTGAAAACTGAAAATTAAACTATAAATTGACTCTAAACAGGAGCCTAGGCATAGTATTTATAAACTTTGGGTATATGTCCTAACATCGGATCCAGGCCTCAACGTCATGTACCTGATGTCACAGCCAACAAAACACATATTATCATACCCCCACGACTGAGTGAAAACTCATCCTCGAGTTAAGAAGAGAAGGAATAAGTTGTTTACAACATAACATATTGGGTACGTATGGGATTATTGACTGACATTACGAAATGACTTAGATGAAATAGACATACAAACTCTGAGTGCCCAAGTGTATAGAATTACAATCTTTACAAAATGGGGTGTTCATGAAAAGAGAAGTGAACACCTTGGATATCAATGACACCCAACACCTCTTGGTAGTAGAACAATGAGAGAGAGAGAAGAGATCCAATGAGCATGAACGATCCTTCTGGTGTGGTACTGCTGCATCATCCTTGGTGAAGATAGTCCTGCTTCCAGCCCATGCTTTCCACTACAGTCACAACAAAATCATGAATTAGTATGTAATGTGTAACACATAATTTTTAAATGCCTTGTCTCATTGGTGGTTACACCCGACTAGGTTGTGATTGTGGTTGGTTGGTTCCTTGAGTAGTGTTAGCGGGAAGGTTGATAGATAGGGTTAATTCAATTAAGTGGTCCATTAAATTTGAAAAAGTGCAATACAAGGAAATATTTGAAGAGGGTATAGAATTCACAACAGTGAAAAGAAGAATTCACTAAAATTGTTGTGAAGACGTGTACAATTGGATGTCATTGATGGGGCAAACAAAAAGAATTTGATTGTAAGAGTGTCTAAGGGTAAAGAACTTAGCTAACCCAACCAAAAGATATGTAAGTGGGTCCTCCCTAAAGGAGGCATAGGCCTTTTTGCCCTTGCATAACTTCAAACCAAAGAGTCCGTGGGCTCCATGGATGATTAATGGTTACAAAAGGTTAAGTATAAAAACCTGGAAGAAATTAAGAATTTTGACACCTCAAACTAGGACATCGAATCAAAACATGAAATTGGCAGTGAGGAGAGACATGGGAGGCATAGATAGATGAGAGAGAGAGTGGAATGGAGTTCCTAATTATGATCACATGAAGTCCTTTGTGGATTTTGTGGTTAAATGACTTGATACAATCCATTCTTAGTTCAGACCAAAACCAACCACGTTTAGTGATTTTGCATCGACATTCTAAGACTAATCCATTCCTTGAGACACAAGAGTGCTCCCACAGAACAACCACCATTCCAAATTAGAGAAGTAGAAAGTGAGGAAGGGCCTTAGTTAGAGGAGACAATTCCCATAACTAGTGCATGTAGCCTGTTTATTCTATTTAAGGGATGTGGCTTGAATTCCCATTGTGTGTGTGTGTGTGTTTTTTTTTTTTTTTTTGAAATGGGAACTACACCATGCAAAGACACATGTATTTATTTTGTCCAAGAGGTATGCTTTAAAGCCTCATCTTCTTTTTTTTCTTGATGAGAACCACACCATGCGAGGACGTATGCATTTATTTTGTCCAAGAGGTGTGCTTTGAATTCTTATCGTTTTTTTTATGAGAACCACACTATGCAAAGACTTATTCAACTTCCTTTATTAATTGGCACAAAATGGTAAGAAATTCATGAAAACACACATGCACCCAGGCAAATAGAAAAGCATAAAGAATACCAAATCCCCTTGAAGCCACACCCTGTTCACACTTTTGAATCCTTCCCAATTTCAGAAACTATCAAAGTCACAAATATATTAAAGTTTTATTAATGAAAAAGGGACTACACATTTCCAAAACAAGGAAAACCATAGAGTTTGTGGATGGGTGGATGTTGTGGACTCACTGCCTGTTACATGAAAAGAAACCATGTCCTAATTATTTGTAAAAAAATTCAAAGCTAGAAACCAAACACCAACAATCCAATGACAAAAATAGTACATACCACCATCAAGTAACGCATTACCAATGTACCTAACACTTATTAACAAAAAGTTAGAAAATCACACCAAATAAAAGAAAATATAAAAGAAAGTGTAAAATGTTCTAGAAATATTAAATGTACTAATGATGATGTAAAAAAAAAATTAAAAAAGATTAATAACATAAAACAAAAAGATGTAAAATAAAGAATGTGTAAAACAAAAAAGTTTGAAAAATTGTGGAGCAGCTTCAATGATTAGCATGGTTGGCCATCTCCCCCACGACTAAGTTGAAAGGAGGAGATTCGAAATATGGAGCGTGGTTGTCCATTTGATGAGATGCTTGTTGTGTTAGCTAGCGTATGTTCATGGAAAGGTTCAATTTGTTGGATGTTGACCAGCTGTTTCTTGTTTGAGCTCTCAGGTTTATAGATAATCATGGTCCTAGAAGGAAAAGTCTCTTAAATGATATAAGGTCCTTCCCACAACGTTTGGAACTTAGTTTGTTGAGATACGTGTGTGGGGTTTTAATAGAGAACCTTGTCTCTTAGTTGAAATTTGACTTTTAAAATTTTTAAGTCATGATGCTTTTTGTTATAGGCCTTGTGTAACTCGTTAGATGATAAGGCTACTAATCAATTTTCGTCTCACATTCTCAGTGCCCTTTCGATCTACCATTGTGAGATTGAATTCCTACAAGATCATCAACCACCGTATAACACGGGGACTCACCGTTGGCTTGTTCATTAGGAAGTGAATGGCACTGTGATCAGTGTGCACAAACACCTTATATCCAAGCACATAGTGCTTGAACTTTTCTAAAACGAACACCACAACCATCAATCCTTTCTCTATGGTGATGTAGTTCAGTTGTGAACCCACAATGCTTTGGCTGGTGCAGTGGATGTAGTATGGTTGTTTCTTGTCATCTAACTATGTCATCATAGCTCCCAAGGCATAATTTAATGCGTCCATCATAATATGAAATGGTCTGGACTAGTTGGGTGCTTGTAGGATTGGAGTTTCTACAAGCTTCTCCTCTTTCAGTTGCTGGAATGCTTTTTCACATTTTGTGGTCTAAACAAAGGAAACATCTTTCTTTATTAGCTCAACCAACGGTTTTGCAATCTTAGAGAAATTCTCTATGAATTGCCAGTAGTAGCCAGTATGTCCAAGGAATGATCGAATATCTTTAACTATTTTTGGTTGGTGGGTTATTCCTTGGATGACCCTTATTTTTTGAGGGTCTACCTCAATTCCTGCTTGTGAGATTTTGTGCCCTAGTACAATGCCCTCCTAGACCATGAGGTGATTTTTCTACCAATTGAGCTGCAAGTTGGTTTCAACACACCATTTTAGCACTTGCTCAAGGCAGTCCAGGGCTTGCTGAAATGTAGCTCCATAGGTGGAGAAGTCATCCATAAAGACTTCCATACCACTACTGATCTACTATTGAAAAATGCTTAGGACCAAGCGTTGGAATGTGGTAGGAGCATTGCATAGACCAAATGGCAGCTTACGATACGCAAAAGTTCCCTAGGGACTCGTGAATGTTGTTTTTGCTTGGTCTTTTGGTGCAATTTAAATTTGGTTATACCCACTATAACTATCTAGAAAGTTGTAGTAGCAATGCCTAGATATGGTGTCAAGCACCTGGTTAACAAATGGCAATGGAAAATGATTTTGAATGTTGCCATATTCAGTAGCCTAAAGTCGATGTAGACTTCCTACTTGCCACCTTTCTTTGGCAAAATTACAAATGGGCTAACCCACTCACTATCCGCAATGGGATAGATGAACCTTGCCTTGAGGAGTTGCTCAATTTCCTTCTTGACAAATTGCTTCAATTTGGGGTTCAATTGCCTTTGTGGTTGTTGTTTTGACTTCATAGCTGGGTTGGTGTAAATGTGATGTTGGCATATCCTAGGATCAAACCCTGTGAGTTTAGGATATGACTAAGCAAAAGCTGCTAACCATCTTTCAACTACTTTCAACAACATTTGTTTCTGCTTTGGAGTAAGATTTGCATTAATTATGATCAGCTTCTTATTTTTCAAAAACACATATTTCATTCCAGCTGGTAATGTTTTCAGTTCAAGCGGCTCTTGTTTAAATTTGTCAAGAATTTCCAACTCTTCCCAGTGGGTATCATTAATTATATCATTAGAGAGTTGGTGATGAACCTGCTCTAGTTCATCTATGCTTGTGACATATGCACATGTCAGGCTCTTAGTTGGTTGTATGCAAAGTGTGTTGCTTTCTGAATTAGTGGTCAGCTATTAGGTGCCCTCCTGTTTTGTGGCTGCTACGTAGAGACACCTTTGAATTTTTGCTTCTAGTGCAGACTCCTTGCATGCAGCGATAAATGCTTGCTTTATGGCCCAAATTTTTTACACATAATTGCACCCTGTATCACTGTACGTGATGCATAGAACTCTCTTCTTCTCGATCTTTCCAAATGCATTTTCTTTAGGTATCTCCAGGGAAAGATTATTGATGCCCATTCTTGCATCGACGATGCTTAGCCATGCCCTTCTCATAATGATTGGGATGTCCCCTTTGTAGTTCTCCACTTTGATTACCAAGAAATTGATAGGATAGGACGACCCATAGATAGTGGTTACAATGTCTTCTGCTAGTTCCAATGGAACAATGAGGGACTGGTTTGCTAATTCTAATCTTATGTTGCTCTTCTTGAGAGGAGGCAGGTTCTAGGGAGTGTACATCTCATGAGAAATCAAATTAACACTAGAACCTAAATCGAGAAGAGCCTTGCATGGTTTGTTCCCAGCAATCTACAAGTAACTTAGAGGATTTTCAAGATTAGCTAATTTCATAGAAAGGTTTCCTACATAGATCCAATCAGACACAGTGTGAGTCAACATTATAATATGGATCCTTGGTAGAGTTTGGTTTGAAGGAGGCCTAAAGGAATTTGATATGGAGAAAGAGGCAGTAGCAAGGTTGTTAACTGTGGATGTAGGTGAAGGCTTAGGTGGACTACGGGGTTGAAATAAAGGTCTTTTCTTTGATCGGGTATTCAACCCCTCCGATTGATGATTGGGTTGCAAATTAACAACCCTTGTAGCATTGCATTGTTGCAGTTGAGTGGGTAGTTCACCTTGCATTAGTGTAGTAGGTGGTAGCTGTGCAATTAGAGGAGTATGTGCAGGGATAGGAGGAGGATAAGGATAGGAGATAGTATCCCTTCTTTCATGTGGTGAATGAGCTTAATAATAATCTAAAGGGTGGTAGTGAGGCTGGAAATTAGAAATGTGATTGGAAGAGTCACGTGGAGACATGGGTTACTGCACGTGGTAACCATATGGATTAGGTTGCTGGTAAGGGTACTGTTATCTTGGTGGTGCCAACGTCCATGATTTTGGTTGCTACCATTGTTGATACTGTTCATACAGTTGTGGTGGAGCTCCACTTGGGTAATATGATTATTGCTAATGGAACTGCTTGAGATTACCTTGAGGATAAAGTAACCTTTTCGATGTTTTCCTTTGTGTGAATCATGGATGTAAGGCATACACCCTAGACTCCTATAGATGTGACACAATTGGGCAACATCCCTTCGGATGTTCATACTGATAGACATCACATCCATGATCATCATTTGATTCACTATCCACAACCTCTTCTATTGTAGCAATCTTGCCCTTACCTTTGTAATATGCACATTCAGCTTCCTTGCGCCTCCTACACTCATGCTCACTACTTTGTTCTGTAGACTCCTTAGCAATTTTAAGAATAGCTTGAAATCTATTATCCATTGAGTCCCTTAACTAATCAACCTTGGTTGTAAGTTTAGATTGAAATTGTTGGAGTGGCAAGGCTTTCTTATGCATCCCTTTATCAAATATGGACTCATCCACATTATCACAGAATCAAACCTCTCTCTTGCGAATGAAAGGATCACGATTGTACTCCTTTGCATTTTCTCTTTTTTTTTTCTTAATTTGCCCTCCTCTTGGTGACCTGCTCTATTAATCTTTGTACCTGATGGGCAATTAGTTCTAACAATTGCCCTTGGGCATAGACACCAAGGGTTTTCCTCATTTCATTACAGAGCCCATCTACAATGTGGCGAAGTTGAGCTAATTGAGAATAATCATGGCTAGGGCATTTGTGCATCAAGGCATAGTATTAACCAATGATAGCATCCAAGGGTTTGTGTGTTTCTTATTTCCATCCTTGAATTTGCTTTGTTAAGTTGGACACTTTGGAGTACATTTGATACTTATTATTGAAAAACTCAAGCACGGTACTCCATCGTCTAATAGATTTTGGCTCTAAGGATTGGTACCAGTTTTCTGCTTCTTTGATAAGTGTCCTGGGGAACAACTTCAATTTTTGCCACTCGTTCTCTATGTTTTGCAAGGCACATGCATCTTGGAAAGCTTGAAGATGATTTTGTGGATTAGAGTTATATCCTCTCTCAAATTAAGGAATATTGTTCATGTCTAACCATTTGATCTGACTATCTTTCCCATGCCTTGTTGGAATTCTGACTACCTTTGTGATGTTAAGCATACATCAGGTAGCAAATAGAGGCTGATTAAGCCCTTGATCATGGTGCCTACGATGCCCTCTACTACCCCTTCGTTTATGACAATGTGCCTCTCTTAAACATTTACACCCTTGATCTTGTTTATCCTGACGGTCCCTTTGGTTATTTTGGCCTCATCAGTCATTTCATTCATTCTAATCACCTTCATCACAGTCTCACTTTCTACGATCATGGTTAGAGCCAGAAGAAGAAAAAGATGATGAAGGGGAAGAGGAGGGAGAACCAGCACCATCACGGTGCCTACTACCGTCTCTTTGACAATCGCGACCATGATCATAACTGTGCTTCTTGTTTGCATTCCTATCTTGACTTGCCCCTCAGGATCCACCTTTGTCATTGTATCCCTTGTGATGAGCAGTGAGGTACCCTTACGTCCAACCATACAAATCACAGGCATTCACATGCGACTTAGTCGAATTCCACAGACTGCAAGCACTTACGTACATCGAATTCTAGCCAGCAAAACCTTAGTTAGAATGGTCGTTATCTTCCCAATCTCACCTATGATATTCTAAAGCGATGGTTGAGTGAGATTGAGGCAAATGATTTTTATCAGTTTTCTTTTTATCTTTAAAGGTCTAATTCTTTTAATGTAGGAAATGGAAAGTTGTGTAATTTGTAATTGTTCTACTCTATCACTTAACTCTCCCTAGCATAAGTAATCGATCCCATCTTCTGTGCACATCCTGAGCATATCCTAACCACTGCTGGGTTACTAGACGTTAAGCGTCATTGGGTTACCAAGTGTCCGATATATGTTCAAGATGGTCGTGCCTATGGTTCTCATAAAATATGAAAAGGACAATAACCATAAAGTAATAAAAATAAAAGCTTTTGGAATTATTTAAGTGTTGAAATATGAAAATGTTTTAATGATTATGTGATTAAATCCAAATGCTGCAAGGAATGCTCGAAAAGCTCATCTTTATTGCTGGTCACGCCAATGGGCTTAGGTACATTAGCGCTCGAATAAAGAGCCGTACACCTTTCTCACATCTGCTGCAGGCACTTGGAAAATATTCTAACTTACACGAAAACAAACTGCAAGAGCTTCGCTACAACTACCAAAAGGCTGTCATAAATGCTGCGGGTGTGTGCATATTTATAGCAAAAGATAGACTCTGCGTTAACGAGGTCACGTTAACGCATGAATGGATGCATTGATAGGGTCACATCACTGTGATCACGTCAATGAGGCACCGTTGACGTGGCCTAATCGACGCATCAACTGAACACTTCATCATACCCCCACGACTAAGTGAAAACTCGTCCTCAAGTTTATTACAATTTGGAAGGTATGAAGTTATTGATGGTATACACGACAAAACACATTTACATACACACTGACTCTATTAACATATTAAGTGCCCTAGTGTACAACAACACAAATTACAAAATTGCAGTGTCCATAGATAATGAAATTGAACACCCTGACAGCCATAGATTCTCAACCTTGTCAAATTGCTGAAGTTGCTAGAGAATGTCACACAGTTTCCAGTGGCGGTGGTTCTGACAGGCCTTCACCAACTTCTGGCAGTTGAGGCGTTGATGATGGTTGTCCTGCAACTGCTGCAACTTCCAGAGGTAATTGAAAAACCTCCAACAATGCCCTCATCTTCTCCTTTTTGCTTCTGGGATCGTTCACAGTCTAGGTGGCTTCACCAATGTGTGCTGGAATGGGAACATCCCAAGGACATGGAAGTGCAGGGAAGAGTTCCTTCAAATTAACAAACTAGATAGCAAACTATTTTCGTTCAATATCAAACAATTGAACTGATGTTTGCAACTGTTGGTAGTCATTCATTCATTGGGCCAAGTTCTCTGCAATTGCGTGTTGTCCTTCAAAACGGGTGCGAAGAACTTCAAGTTCCACATTGGCTATTTCTAGCTTTTGCATTGTTTTTTTATGCGCTTAGAACTTGCCCTCATATAAAGAATACAGGCGGCCACTTGTTTCTCCAAGTCTGACCACGACCTTCCAACTGTCAACATAGCTAGGTTTGCATAATGGAGATTAGCTAACTCCATGTATTCCATCATCTCTTCAATCTGTAGCTCTTTGAGATGGATCTCAGCCTGGTTGTAGGCGTTCAATCCATCGAAGATGGGTTGCCACACCTCACCTCCTTCCTTGAGCTGTTGAAGTGTTTGGTTTATTTTAGCCTTTGCGACTTGAATTTCTTTTTCATTAACTTCCTTTAGCAATCCCACTTGGTCCCTATAATGATTTTTTACTCATTCAAACTTAAGGACCTCATTTTTCCTAGCGGCGATTTCAATAGTTGATTTTTGTCGCAAGGCTTGAATTCTTCCATGGACAAATTACGATTTTCGGTCGCCAATCTCCTTACATCAGTGTTTACTTTGGCTAGCTCCTCCTGCTGTTGATGGATAAAATTCTTTATGTGTTGATTTTCATCACCAACATTGTGCAGACGATAAACCTCTACGGTCAACTTGATATTCTCTTGGTGAACCTCTGCCAAGTCCTTGTTTGGATGGTAAGAATGAGCGTCTGTTAAGGACTTGTCAAAGATTGCTGACTCTCGCTCGTTCTCAATCGTCTGAAGTTTAGTTTGAAGCTGTTGAAAAGCTTCATCCCTATTGAGTTCACGGTTGAGGAAATCTGGATCAGCAAGTTAGGCCCTCAGTTGAGCAACTTCCATAGCTAAGCATTGATAATCTGCCTGGGTTACTTCAAGTTGCCCCTCCAAGATGAGGCACTTGCCCCTTGCTGAGAGCAACTTCGACTAAGTGGCAGTGATGTTGTCCAGAAGATCAAAAACATCTGGAAGCGGTTGCTCGGTTCCCATTAGTTGGTCTAACAATTCTTCATGTTGGGCTGCATTGATTTTACTATGTTGAGGTCTTGTGGACGTATGTACATCTTCAAGTCCATGTACATCTGGTACAGGCACCGTAAGTGCATTAAGAGTCATAGTGATTGTGTCAGTAACCACTTCTGTTGCAACCTCTTATCCCTGGTGTTGCATTACCAAGATAGTTGTCCCCTCTCCGTCCTCCAAGTGCATTGAGAAAGTAGTAGCATTTCCTGAAATTTTATAAAATAGTTGTTGGGTGGACACCATTACTTCTCGGACACTGGGGTCCATTCTTGCAGGCATTTGTGTTCGTGTGGTAGAAAACATCAATCCTACTCTCTCTAGTAGACTTACAGATCGAGCCACTTGTTTAAGATGGCTCATTGTAGGGCAGTACACCAAAGGGCCTTTTCCACCACCAATTCTTGCTGATTGCTCTTGCTGGCTCAAGAGTGATTGTCGGATCCCACGTATGTGTTTTGCAATCGTTTACGAGCTTGACCTTGTTGTTTGTGTTGGCGGTGGAGGTGGTTACTGCTCTTCCCTTATCTGCATTGTGGCAAGATTCTTGTTTTTCATCATTTTGCCCCATGAGGCAATTGAGGCATGATGAAGTGTATCATTAGCATAACATGCTATCCTTGCCCATTTGCACAACTTCTTGATTAGGCAGGGAAAGGGTAGAGCTCACCTTCCATGTTCATTTTCAACAAATCTTTTTTCAATTTCAAGGAAAAGTAACTGTGGAAGGTTAATGGGGAACTTCCCACTTACAGCGGCACATGCATAAGTAGAGAAGGCAGTGATCTTGCTGGGTCTTACTATTGGATTCAAGTGGTAAGACACAAATTTTGAGTAGACTCTCTCTGTGGTGGTTAGTGTGCCAAAATCCTTACGTTCTACCCCATAGCATTGTCTAATTCACTCCCCTTTCACCTCGGGGTCTACTTGCTTTGGAATCTCTACCACATTAGCTCTAGTCTCAGGCAATCCAAGAGCTTGCACGATTGCTTCTGTAGAGTAAGATACATGAATGTTCTTGATTCTTACTCTAGACCCCAATTGTTGATTTGTCTAGAAGAGATAAGTTTCTTTTAGGTACCATTCACCACTGGAGGTGATGATTGGCCACATAGGAGAATTTTGTAGTTAGGGTTTGACTTCTTTTGGTGCATTTTCTAGAAATGGTTCAAAGTTTAACTCCTGAAGGACCATTTGTTGCAGCTTCCTTGGCTTAATAGCATCAATACATGCTTGGGTCAAGGAGACCTCAAGCTGTGGTGCTACCATTGGAGTCTCATTCCTTTGCGATTGTTCACCAGGGACATCCTATTCGGGAATCTGACGAATAGATTTCAAGTTAGGTCCTTCGCGAAGAGGGCTAGTTGCATGTGAGTCCTCCTCATGCTCTTGAGGTCATGTGCCCCATCCTCTTTTTGTTCTAGGTTGCTTGTCCCTTGGTTGGGATGGTCCTTCTTCCCTTGGATGCCTCGGTTTAGGTGCCATCTGCAGTCACAGCATAACCATGAATTAAAATGTGTATAAGTTGCTCAAAATGACAATAATACACCTTCTCATTTTGGCCAAGCTATGACACTGGCACGTGCATCTTGTTAGGTTCCCCCAAGTGTAGTTGAGGGATTAGAAAAAACAATAAAACATAATGAGTTGCAATTTATAGTTGTTTTGTTATTTTTTTTTGTTTGTCCCCTAAGAGATATTAAGTCTTTGATAATCATAATAATTATAGACCTCATCCCCCCACGATGTAGAGCATACCTCTGGTAGCAAAAAGGTGAAAGAATGGTTGGATTGGGACACACGGTAGAAATGGTATGTGCTCGGTAAGAAGACTTGATGGAGAAAAATGGAAAAACTCCCCTTGCTTTGTCAACAAATGGACAATTTTCAAAGGCATAACGTAGGTATATATAGTATTTTTGTCATGCGTTGACAGGCCTCTGTAAATGTAGGGGGATGCATAAACGGGGCCTAGTTGATGCAGTTATTCAGCTTAGTTGACCTGCATTGACCGATGAAGTAAGAGCCCAAATCTTTGAGACTATAAGATAGAACTTTGTTGGTGAAGAGCCATGCGATGGGTAGAATGGAGATCGATGAATTATACCAAAGGGGAAGTAGATTAACAATCGGGATGAAAGGATATGCAAGTGCGTCCTCCCCATAGCAGGCATTAGCCTCAGTTGCCCTTGCACATCGTCAACATAGGAGTCTGTGGGCCTTGTAGTTAACTAATGGTTACTACAAGTTAATACTCACACCATGAGAACTAGCTGAAGAATTTACGAGTTCAAGCAAGGCACGATAGACGATCAAAACATAAAACTGGTAGTGAGGTGAGTCATGGAAAGTAATTGATCAAGAGAAAGGATTGTGAAATAGAATTTCTAATGTTTGTCACATGAAATCCCTTGTGAAGTGTGTGATTAAGTGGCTCGGTAGGAGCCATCCTCAGTTTAGACCCAAAACCAACCACACTCAATGACATCACAGCAACATTCAAAAACTTAGTCCATTCCCTTGAGGCATAAGAATGCTCCCACAACAAATACCATTCCAACATGAGTGAGATAGAGGAAGTGAAAAAGGGCCATAGTTAGAGGGGACAAAAGAAGTCCCATAATGAGTGCTTGTAGCCTATTAGAGGCGGTCTAAGGGGTGTGCTTTGAATTCCCATGTGTTTTTGGTATGTTTCTCTTTTTTTTATGGGAACCACACCATGCAAAGACCCATGCGTTTTCACATGCATTTGGTCCAAGGGGTGTGCTTTGAATCTTCATTTTGTTTTTCAAATGATGAGGACCACATCGTGCAAGGACAAATTACCAATGAACTTCCTGTTATGGGAGGATATTGGAGTGGAAAGAAGTCCATGAGGAAACTCTTGTAGATAAGGGAATAGAAAAGTATGAAGAATGTTGCATTCCCCTTGAAGTCACACACTATTCAAACCATTGGATCCTCTTCAAGTTCGGAAACTACACAAGTCACAAATTAATTAAAGTTTTTTTTAATGGAAAAGGGATTGCATGTTTCCAAAATAAGGAAAACCATGGAGTGGGTGGATGGGTGGATGACATGGACTCACTACCTATTAAATGAATTGAAAGTATAACGTGACTTCTTGAAATAGAAATGCTAAGGCAGGAACTAGATATAATAGGCGGACCATAATATGCGCCATCGCAAAGAGGAACAACCACACTAGTACATCCTGTGACAATAAGACAACTTATTAATGAGAAGTAGAAAAAAACTAAAAGATAAGTACATATATACATATAGAAATAAATAAATAAATAAATAAAAAGTAAGTAAGAATTGTCAAACATATGAACGATGTTGTAAAACAAAAAGGTGTAAAACAAAAACTTTCAAAAATAACTAAGGAGCCAGTAGAGGTTGTTAGCATGGATGATGATCTCCTCCACGATTAAGCTGGGAGGAGGAGACCTAGAAAATGGAATGAGGTTGACTTTTTGATGAGAGGGCATTGACACTGGTTTGATGGAGTTCATGGAAGGGTTTTAATTGTTGCATATTGACTAATTGTGTTTTCATGGGATCCTCAGGTTTATGTATAAGTAGGGCCCTAGACGAAAAGGTTTTGAAAACAATATAAGGTCCCTCCCATAGTGTTTGAAACTTATGACGTTGTAGTACATGTGTGGGGTTCCAGTAGAGTACCTTATCTCCACATTGAAATGTTACCTTTCGAATCCTAAGATCATGACGTTTTTTACTATATGCCTTGTGTATTTCATTTGATGATTGGGCTACTAGTCGATTCTCATCTAGCACATTCAAGTTGATGAGTCGTTCTCGTTGTGCTAGTGATAGGTCAAGACCCAAGTCACTGGCAGTAGATAGTGTTCGAAGTTCTGCCTGAATTGGCAATTTTGGTAATTTCCCATACACTAACTCGTAAGGAGAGTAGCCTATAGGAAGTTTCCATGTTGAGCGATAGGCCTAGAGGGCATCGTTAAGTTTTGTACTCCAATCCCTCCTATATTTGCTAACAGTCCTAGTTAGGATCTTTGTAATCTCCCTATTTGTGACTTCAGCTTGCCCATTGGCTTAGGTGTGATAGGGTGTTGTAAATTTATGTTTGACCCCCAAGTGCTGCATGAGTTTACGAAAAGCATTGCCCATGAAGTAAGTGTCATTATTTGAAATGAGTGCACGTGACATTCCAAACCTATTCACGATTTGTTGTTGGACAAACTGTGTGGCTGTGGTTGAGGAATAGTTGGTGACGGCTACCACCTTTGCCCACTTGGTACAGTAGTCTACTGCGATGATGATATACACCTTTCCATTGGACATGGGTGTGATAGGGCCCATGAAGTCGATGCCCCAAATATCAAAGGGTTCTAGTGGCTGGATCCACTGTTGAGGTCCCTCCATTCGTGTTTTCATCCCACCATCTCTCTGACATCATTCATAGGAGTGGACGAACCATTGACATCTTTGAAGAGTGTAGGCCAGTAATATCCTGCAAGCAAGATTTTAATGGCTATGCGTCATCCAGCATAGTGGCCCCTACAAGGTCCCTCATGAGCATCTTGAAGGATGCGTAGTTTATCCTCATTAGGGATGCACAATCGAACCAAGCCATCTACACACACCTTGTAAAGGTGTCCGTTGATTTCCATGAAGTGCTTGGTCTTATGAAGAAACTGTTGCTTCTTCTGATGATCCCACTCCTTTGGCAATTCTTGTGTTAAGAGATAAGTAAGGATGTCGCTAAACTAAGTTGATCCTATGGGTGTTTCCTTGGCAATTGCTCCAACGAAGAGGAGTTCATCTGGAAATTGGTCAGAGAGTGGCTCCTCTTCCTCTGTGCTATCCCATCGTAACTGAGATAAGTGGTCAACAACCACATTCTCAGTTTCTTTTTTGTCCACCATAGTAAGGTCGAATTCCTGAAGGATCACGAGCCATCGTATGATACAGGGACTTACCGTTGGTTTGTTTATAAGGAACCGGATGACACTGTGGTTAGTATGTACAAACACCTTGTATCTGAGCACATAGTGTCGGAACTTTTTCAAGGCGAACACCACCGTCATCAATTCCTTTTTGGTGGTGGTGTAATTGAGTTGAGCACCCATAATGCTTCGGCTTGCATAGTGGATGTAATATGGATGTTGCTGGTCATCCAACTATGTGAGCACAGCTCCCAATGCATAATTAGATGCATTTATCATGATGTGAAATGGTCTAGACTAGTTAGGTGCCCGTAGAATTGGAGTCTCTACGAGTCTCTGTTTTAGTGTTTGGAATGTAGGCTCACATTCCCTAGTTCAGACAAACGGAGCATCCTTCTTTGTTAGTTCCACCAACGGCTTGGTGATCTTCAAGAAATTCTCGATGAAGCATTGGTAATAACCAATGTGTCCAACGAATGATCAGATATCTTTTACAGTGCTTAGTTGACTAGTGATTCCTTAGATGATTCTGATTTTTTCAGGTCTACACCAATCCTTGCTTGTGAAATTCGATGCCCTAGAACAATGCCCTCTTGGACCATCAAGTGACTCTTTTGCCAGTTAAGCCGTAAATTTGTTTCCACACATCCTTTTAAAACTTGCTCAAGGAGGTCCAAGGCTTGTTCAAACATTGCTCCATAGGTAGAGAAGTCATCCATGAGAAATTTTACCCCATTGCCAATTTTTTTTGAAAGATGCTGAGGACGAGGCATTGGAATGTTGCAAGTGCATTGCATAGGTCAAAGGGCATCTTCTTATATGCAAAAGTCCCCCAGGGACTTGTAAATGTTGTCTTGACCTGATCCTCAGATGCGATCTGGATTTGGTTATAGCCACTATAACCATCCAAAAATCTATAGTAGTAATGCCCCAAAATGGTATTCAACACTTGATTCACAAACGGAAGTGGGAAGTGATCCTTAAAGGTTACCATATTTAGTAGTCAGAAATTTATACAGACTCTCCATTTGCCACCCTTTTTTGGCACTATAACGAGTGGCTTGAGCCATTCGCTATTCACAATGGAATAGATGAACCCTGCTTTTAGCAATTGTTCAATTTCATCCTTGACAATCTGCTTCAATTTGGGGTTCAATTGTCATTGTGGTTGTCATCGTGGCTTCATGAAGGGGTCGATATAGATCTGATGTTGGCATATCTTAGGGTCAACTCCTGTTAGGTCAGAATATGACCATGTGAAAGCAACCACCCATTTTTTTACCATCTTTAGCAATATCTTCTTTTGTATAGGAGCAAGAGTGGCATTGATGATTACTGAATTACCGTTCTGCAAGAATGCATACTCCAGATTTTCCGGTAATGGTTTCAATTGTAGGGGCTCTTGTCTAAAGCTTTCAGGGATTTGTAGCTTTCTCTAATCATCATTGTCATCAACAGTGGAGACTTGTTGATGGACCTTTTCCTGTTCATCCATGCTTTCCATATAGGCACATACAAGGCCCTCAGATGATTCCATGCATAGAGAGCTGCTATCAAGGTCAGTGGTCAGCCACTAGGTGCCTTCTTGATTAGTGGCTACTGCATACAGACATCGCTAAACTTGGGCTTCTTCGGCACACCAACCGCATGCTTGAATGGATGCCCACTTAACGGACCAAAGTTGCTGCACACAGTTGCACCTAGAGTCACTATACGCGATGCATGGGAAACACTTCTTCTCAATCTCTTTGAAAGGATTTCTTTTAGAATTTCAAGGGAAAGATCTCAAAGTCCCAATCATACATCTACCATGTTGAGCTAGGCTCTTTCCATTATGATCAGAAAATTCTCTTTGCAATTATCAACCTGGATGACCAGGAAGTCAACAGGATAGGACCACCCACAAATGATGATCACGATATCTTCTACTAATCCTAAGAAAATAGTTATGGATTGGTCTGCCAATTCAAGCCGAATGTTGCTTTTCTTCATCGGGGGTAGGTTCCAAGTCTTGTACATATTGTGTGAAATCAAATTGATGCCTGACCCCGAATCCAAGAGAGCTTTGCATGGCTCATTTCCTGTCACTTGAAGGTATATGAGGGGACTCCCTAGATTAGTCAATTTTCGAGGAAGATGACTTGCCTTTATCTAGTTCGTCATAGTGTGTGTTAGCATGATGGTTTGTACTTTGGGGGATGTTTGGCTTGAAGGTTGCTTGAAGGGTTGAATGGTGGAGGCGATTGGAGGTTCAGAGGCACTGGCCACAGGTGAATGTGAAGGTATGTTTGGGATATTAGGTCGGAAAAAGGGCGTTTTCATGGTTTTGATTCCAGTCCACTCGGTTGAGAAGCCAGTTGTAAGTTGACAACCCTCGTGGCATTATGTTGCTATGGCTGTGGTGGTATTTCTCCTTGCATAGGTGGAGCAGGAGGTAGTTGAGTGGAGGGCTAATGAGTAGGTATGACAGGAGAAGGTGATGGAGGATAGTATAGATGTGGGTTCTCCCCCTAGGTGATGGAGACTATGTTCAGAAGTATTCTGGGGGGTAGTAATAATTTTGAAACAGCGCATGACTAGAAGAGTCCTGCAAGGAGACTGGTTGCTGAACGTAGTACCCATAAGGATCCAGTTACCGGTAAGGGTACTACTGCCTTGGAGGTGGCATTCCCCATGATTGTGGATGCTGCCATTGTTGGTAATACTTATAAGGTTGCGACAGTGCTCCACTTGGATAATATCCCTATTGTTGGTGGAACTGCCTGGGATTGCCTTGTGGACAAGGCAATCTTTGGGGTGTTTGTCTTTTTGCCAAGCGAGGATTCAACGCATACACGTTAGAATTTTGTAAATGTGACATCACAAGATAACACCCCTTAGGATGTTCATACTGGCATATGTCATATCCATCATCCTCTTTTGTGTCAGAGTCTACAACCCGTTTTGCCGCAGCAACTTTGCCCTTACCTTTATGATAGGCATGTTCAGCTTCTTTTTTCCTATGCCGATCTTGATCATTACTTTGCTCTTTGGATTCCTCCGTGATTTTTAGGACACTTTGGAACCTTTCATCCAAAGAATCCCACATCTTGTCAACCTTGGCTGAAATTTTAGAAGCAAATTTTTGTATGGGCAAGGTTTTATGGTTCACCACTATGTCCAGTGGTGATTCCTCCTCATCTTCACAAAATCAGACCTCATTCTTTCGGATGGAAGGGTCTTGATTATATTCTTCTGTGCTTTCCTTTTTCATTAGTTCCCCCTCTTCTTTGGCTACCTGCTCGATTAGATGTTGTACTTCATGGGCCCTTAACTCAGATAGCCGCCCCTGAGTGTAAACGCCAATGGTCTTTCTTGTTTCAAAGTGGAGCCCATCTATGATATGGTGGAGCTATTCCCACTGAGAGTAGCCATGACCAAGGCATCGCTGTAAGAATGAGTAATATCTGGCCATGGCTGCATCCAAGGGTTCATGACCCCCCTATTTTTACCCTTGAATCTATCATCTCAGATTATACACTCTAGAGTAGGTTTGGTATTTATCATTAAAGATTTCCAGCATCGTACTCCATCGCCTGATTGATTTTGGTTCCAAAGACGAGTACTAGCTTTTCACTTCCTTGATGAGTGTATGAGGGAATAGTTCGAGCTTTTGCCAATCATTGTCTATATTCTACAGGGTGCAAGCATTATGAAATGCTTGCTAGTGAGTTTGTGGATCATAATTATATCCCTCTTCAAATTTGGGGATGTTGTTCATGTTAAGGCACTTGATCCGACTATCTTTCAAGTGCTTACTGGGTATTTGAACCACCTCAGCTATGTTAAGCATGCTTCGAGTAGCCAGTAGTGGTTCATCCAAGTCATAGTCCTGCTGATGGCCACGACGTCTGTGATGATTTCAGCTGCCTCTCCTTTCTTGACAGTGAGACTCACGTGATTGGTCATGCTTTTCCTCATGTCATCCCCATCGGTCCCTATGATCCTATTGGTCTTTTCGATCGCCATCACCCTGATCCTTCCTACGACGGTTACGATCGGAGTCAGAACCTGGTGAGGACAAAGTGGAACGAGAAGATGGAGAAGAGGGAGGAGAACTGCCATTGCCTTGGTGTCGATCTCCTCCTCTACTTTGATGATGACCCCGATGTTCACATCCATCTTTTCCTTTGCCATGATCTTTCCTGCATAATCCCCCATCATCCTGGGGCTCTCAGTTGCTTGATTGTTTGCTTTGAATGATGGATTGAATGATCTGATGCATTAGAGGAGGTTTAGTTGAATGGAAATAGTGAAAAACAGGTTCCTCATTATCATGCGGGTCCTACAAGAATAAAGGGTTACTGAACTATTTTCCCTTTATGTGTTCATGGCATTCCACCTGTTGCTAGTCCCGTGCACATTGTGCCTCATTTGGAGGATAGTCTTGGTAGTCATGATTCTCCATTATGTATTCCATACCACGGTCCTGAATGCCCAGTCTAGCAAGAGTTTGAAGTAGCATTCTAGGAATCGATCAATTAGGAGGTAATATAATGTTGCCCTCCATGTCCTGCCATCGCAGATGCTCATCCTAATGCAGGATAAAGGTGAAGTTGGGGATATACTTATCTGGATGTGCGTATATCACCTGACATTCCTGCAACACTAGTGGGTTGGATCCGTCTCACTTGTGAGAAGAAGACATTCTTAATGTTAGATAACAACTAAATTGGTGTGCCTTATTCCTTTACTTAAGTCGCCTAGCGTGTGTATATTTCACTATCCTGAGTTCGTTCCAATGAAGTGAATAATGATCTTGCTAAGACTAGATAGTGCATGTAAGACTAACAGTTCCCGACAATGGCACCAATGATGAGCGGTGAGGTACCCCTACGCTCAACCGTACGAATCATGGGTGTTCACATGCGACTTGGTCAAATTTTGCAGACTGCACCCACTTATGTACACCGAATTCTAGTCAGCAAAACCTTATTTAGAATGGTTGTTGTCTTCCCAATCTCACTTGTGATATTCTAAAGCAATGGTTGAGTGAGATTGAGGCAAATGATTTTTATCAGTTTTCTTTTTATCTTTAAAGGTCTAATTCTCTTAATGTAGGAAATGCAAAGTTGTGTAAATTGTAATTGTTCTACTCTATCGCTTAACTCTCCCTAGCATAAGCAACCGATCCCATCTTTCGTGCACATCCTGAGCATATCCTAACCACTACTGGGTTACTAGACGTTAAGTGTCACTAGGTTACCAAGTGTCTGATATATGTTTGAGATGGTCATGCCTATTGTTCTCATAAAATATGAAAAGGACAATAACTATAAAGTAATAAAAATAAAAGCTTTTAGAATTATTTAAGCATTGAAATATGACAATGTTTGAATACTTAAGTGATTAAATCCAAATGCTACAAGGAATGCTCAAAAAGCTCATCTTTATTATCAGTCACGCCAATGGGCTCAGGTACATTAGCACTCGAATAAAGAGCTGTACACCTTTTTCACACCTGTTGCGGGCACTTGGGAAATATTCTAACTTACACGAAAACAAACTGTAAGAGCTTTGCTACAACTACTAAAAGGATGCCATAAATGCTACGAGTGCACACATATTTATAGTGGAAGACAAACTCTGCGTTAACAAGGTCACGTTAACGCATGAATGGATGCATCGATGGGGTCATGTCACCATGGCCACGTCAATGAGGCACCATTGACACAGCCTAATCAACGTATCAACTGAACACTTCATCACCTTGTTATCAGAATCAGGATTGTGAATGGTGGAGTGAAAGTTCTAGTTTTGACCTCCATCACTGAAGTTAAAGAGAGGAGTTTCATTGAATGGAAAACCCCTAGAGAAGGGTTCCTCACTAGCTTGTTGGTATAATAGGAATGGAGAATTGTTAAGTCCGTTTCCCTTCAAAAGCTCATGGTGCTGCTTTAGATGCCAATCCCGTAGATGTTGTGCTTTGGCGAGATGGTAATCCTTGGTGTCAACATCTTTCACAATATATTTCCCATGATGGTCTTGAAGACCACATTGTGCAAGCATTTGATAAAGCATTGCAAAGCAACATGATTGGATGGAAACACAATGCGCTCTCCATGTCACACTAGCGCAACTATTCATCTTGGTGTAGAATGAAGGTGAAGTTCGACACATACTCATTGATGAGCGATGAGGTACCCCTATGTCCAACCATACGAATCACGAGCGTTCACGCTCGATCCAATTGAATTCTGAAGAATGTGAGCACTTACACACAGTATGCTAGCCATCAAAATCCTAGTTAGAATGGTCGTTGTGCTCTCAGCCTCACTTGTGATATTCTAGATCAATGGTTAAGTGAGACTGAGGCATATGATTTTTATATGTTTTCTTTTATTTGTAATATCTAATTCTTTTAATATAGGGAGTAAAAGGATAGATAACGTAAGATTTAACTACATTATCGCTTGACTATCCCTAGCATAAGTAGTCGGTCCCATCCTTTGTGCACATTCCAAGCATGTCCTACTGGGTTGCTAGACATTAAGTGTCACTAAGTTGTCAAGTGTCAGACATATGTTCGAGGTGGTCGTGCTTATGTGTTCTCATGGAGTACTAAAATGTACTATAACTATAAAGTAATAACAAAAGCATTAAAATTATTAAAGTGTGATAACAAAAGCATTAGAATTATTAAGGTATTAAACTATTAATGCTTAAGTAATCTAATTCAAATGCTACAAGGAATGTTCAAGAAGCTTGTCTTTATTGTCGTTCACGCCAATGGGCTTAGGTACATTAGCACTCGAATAAAGAGCCATACACTCTTCGAACTATGTTTGTGGGCACTTGAAAAATAATCTAACTCCTGCAGAAACAAACTACAAGAGCTTCGCTACCACTTAAACAAAAGGTGCCATAAATGTGCTAGGTGCATGCATCTTTATAGTAGAAAATGGACTTTGCATTGACGAGGCCATGTCAACACCTGGAAAGATGTGTTGAAGGGGTCACGTCGATGCGGTCGCATTAACGAGGCTTCATTGACACGGCCTAGTCAACGTAGTGGACTAGATGCTTCATCATATCCCCACAACTGAGTGAAAACTCATCCTCAAGTTTGTTACAATTTGGAAGGTATGAGATTACTAGCGACATACATCGCAAAACATATCAATACACACACTAATGCTAGCAACACACCAAGTGCCTGATTTTACAGAAGAAAAGTACAAAACTGTGGTGTTCGTGGACAACAAAATTGAACAGCTTGACAACAATGGACTCACAACTCTGTTGAGATGTTGAAGTTGCTGAAGAGGATCATATAGTTCCTGGTGGTGGTGGTTCTGATGGGCCCTCACCAGCTTTAAGTGCATGTCGTGGTTGTGGTTGTCCTATGGCTATTGCAACTTTTGGAGGTAATTAGAAAGCCTCCAATAGAGCCTGCATTTTATCTTCTTTACTTCTGGGATCGTTTAGAGTATAAGTGACATCGCCAATGTGTGCTGGAATAGGAACATCCCAAGGACATGGAAGTGTAGGTAATAGCCCCTTTAAATTGACAAACCAAGCAGCAAATTATTTTCGTTCGATATCGAATGCTTAGACTGATGCTTGCAGCCATTGGTAGTCATCCATCCATTGAGCTAGGTTCTTTGTAATAGAGGGTTGCCCTTCAAAGCGAATGCGAAGAACTTTGAGTTCTGCATTTGCTATTTCCAGCTTTTTCTTTGTCTCTTTATGTGCCTTGAACTTGCCCTTGTATAAAGAATACAAGGTGGTCACTTGGTTCTCAAGGTTTAACCATGACTTCCCTACTGTAAGCATGGCTAGGTTTGCATAACGAAGATTAGCTAGATCCATATATTCTATAATTTTTTCAATCTGCAGCTCCTTGAGATGAATCTCAGCTTGGTTGTAGGCGTTTAATCCATCAAAGATGGGTTGCCATACCTCACCTCCTTTCTTGAGTTGTTGGAGGGCTTGATTCTTCTTAGCCGTTGCGACTTGTATTTCTTTTTTGTTGATTTCTTTTTGTAATTCCACTTGGTCCTTGTAATGATTTTTCCCTCATTCAAACTTGAGGGCCTCATTCTTCCAAGTGGCGATTTCAATGGCTGTCTTCTATCGCAAGGCTTGGACTTCCTCCATTAATAGATTGCGATTTTCGGTAGCCAATCTTCTCACATCAGTGTTTACACTAGTGAGCTCCTCTTACTGTTGGTGGATAAAATCCTTCATTTGTTGATTTTTGAGACTAACATTGCGCAGGCAATGAACTTTTGTGGTCAACCCAACATTCTCTTGATGGAACTTTGTCAAGTCCTTATTTAGATAATAAGAACCAGTTTCCACTAAGGACTTGTCGAAGATTGCCGACTCTCGCTCATACTCGACCTTTTGAAGCTTCATTTGAAGCTATTGAAAAGCTTCATCTTTGATGACTTCACAGTTGAGTATAGTCGGATCGGCAAGTTGGGCCCTTAGTTGAGAAACTTCTATAGCTAAGCGTTGATTGTCTGCCTGAGTTGCTTCCAGTTGCCCCGCTAGGATGAGGCACTTGCCCTTTGCCGATAGCAGCTCCGACTGGTTTGCAGTGATTTTGTCCGGAAGGTCAAAGACATCCGAAAGTGGTTGCCTGGTTCCCACTAGTTGGTCCAACAATTCTTTATGTTGTGCTGCATTGAGTTTGCCAGTTTAAGTATCTGCAGATGTCTGCACATCTCTAAGCCCATGTACATCTTATACAAGTGTCCTAGGTGCATTGAGAGTTGTGGAAATTGTATCGGAAACCACTTCTGTTGTGACTTCCTATCCTTGGTGCTGCATTACTAGGACAGTTGCCCTTTCACCTTCCTCCAAGTGCACCAAGAAAGTAGCAGCATTTCCTGAAATTTTTGGAAATAATTGTTCGATCATTGACATCGTTACCTCTTGAGCGCTAGGGTCTGTTCTCGCAGGCACTTGTGTTCGTGTGGCCAAAAGCATTGGCCTTGCCCAGCAAGCTCACAGATCGAGCCACTTGTGTCAAATGGCTCAAGATAGGGTGATACACAGAAGGGTCTCTACTACCGTTGGTTCCTGCTTATTGCTCCTGTTGACGTAGGAGCGACTACTGGATCTCACATATGTGCCCTGCAACCGTGCATGAGTTTGACCTTGTTGCTTGTGCAGATGGTGGAGGTGGTTGTTGCTCTTCCTCTATTCTTGTTGTGGTAGGTGTTTTATCTTTCATCATTTCATGCCATAAGGCAATTGGGGCATGACAGAGGGTGTCATTGGCATATTGTGTTATCCTTGTCTGTTTGCACAATTTTTTGATTAGGCAGGGAAAGGGCAAAGCTCGCCTTCCATGTTCATTTTTCGTGAAGTGTTTCTCAATCTCCAAGAAGAGTAACTATGGAAGGTTGATAAGAAATTTCCTGCTTAAAGTGGCACATGCATGAGTAGAGAAGGTGGTGATTTTGCTGGGTTTTACTGTTGGATTTAAGTGGTAAGATGAAATTTTGGAGTAAAATCTTTTTGTGGTGGTCAATCTGCCAAACTCCTTATGGTCTACCCCATAGTATCGCATGGTTCACTTCACTTTCACCTCGGGGTTTGCTTGTTTTGAAATTTTTGCCACATCAACCCTGGTCTTAGGCAACCCAAGAGCTTTCATGATTGCCTCTATAGAATAAGACACATGGATGTCTTTGATTCTTACTTGTGACCTCGGTTGTCGATTTGTCTAGAAGAGATAGGTTTCCCCCAGATACCACTCACCACTAAACATGATGATTGGACATATGGGAGAATTTTGCAGATGGGTTTTGACTTCTTCTGGTGCACTTTCTAGGAACAGTTCGAAGTTTAATTCTTGGAGGACCGTTCATTGCAGCTCTTTCGACTTGATAGCATTAAGGTAGGTCCTAGTCAAGGTGACCTCAAGCCGTGGTGCTCTTGTTGGCGTCTCATCCTCATGGGATTGTTCTGTGGGAACCTCTTCTTCAGGAATTTGACAAATAGATTCCATGTCGGGTTTCTCACGGAGAGGGCCAGTTGCATGTGAGCCCTTTGCGTGCTCCTGAGGTTGTGTGCCTTGTTCCCTTTAGGTTCTAGGTCACTTCTCCCGAGGTTGTGATGGTCCTTCCTTCCTTGGATGCCTTGGTTTTGGTACCATCTACAATCATAGTATAACCACGAATTAAAATGTGTGCATGCTGTTCAAAATGGCGATATTATACCTTCTCATGATGGCTCGGCTATGACGGTGACACGTGCATTCTATTTGATCTAAGGTGGTGTATGTAAGCTGTTACACGTGGCAGCCCAGAGTGTAGTTGAAAGGTTATTTGTTAAAGCTAATTTTTTGATTAACCCTAAGAGACATTTTGATTAACCTTAGGAGGCGTTAAAGCTAATTCTTTGATTAATCCTAAAAGATGTTTTGATTAACCCTAGGAGGCGTTAAGTCTTGGGTTAGCCATATTGTCACAATATACAGAATCATGGGTCCCCATGATGCATAGCATACCTTTGGTAGCAAAAGGGTGAAGGAACGGGTAGATGTGAACAAGTGGTAGGAAGGTTATGTGCTCGAGAAGAAGATTGGATGCAGAAAACTTGAAAAACTCCCCTAGCGTTATGAGAAAATGGAAAAAATTCCAAAGCATGACGTGCATATATATAGCAATTTGGGCATTGCGTCAACGGGGCTGCATAAATGGGGCTACGTAAATGTAGGTGGCTATGTATACGGGGTTGCATTGATGTAGCTATTCAGCTACGTTGACCACCATTGACTGATGAATTAAAGGTCCAAATCTACGAATTGTAGCATAAAACTGGAGTCATTTGAGAGCTCAGAGACCTGAGAACAGCATGAAACAAAGAGAAAGGGAGGTCGGTTGTAAAAGAAGAGTCAAATTTAGGAGAACATCATAATATGGAGTGTGGGTGATGGTGAGCCTCATGATGGATGGCATAGAAACGGTCATCATATTATATCAAAGGAGCAGGAGATTAACACTGAGGGTTAATATATGTATCCTTGAGAACTAACCAAAGGATTTACAAGTACCAACAAACCAAGATACATGATTGAAACATGAAACCAGCAGTGAGGTGAGGAATGGAGAGCAACGGATGAGGGGGAGAGCATGTGGATTGGAGTGTTGAGGTCAAGATTGATACAGTCCCTTTGTGAAGTATGTGGTTAAGTGACTCGATAAGAATCTGTTCCAAGTTTGGATCGAGACCGACCATGGCTAGTGATGTCGCAGTGATGGACTAATACCAACCCATCCACTCAAGACATACACATGCCCTCAAAGACCAAATCCCATTCCTTATAGAGAAGGAAAGGGAAGTAGGAAGTAAGGAAAGGCCTTAGTTAGAGGGGACCGTCAGGCCTGGGTAACATGGCTTTCGAGTCCCATGACCAATGCTTGTAGCTAGGAATTTGATCCAAGGGGTGTGCTTTGAATTCACATTATTTTTTTTAGTTTTTTTAATGGGAACCACACCATGCAAGGATATATTGGTTGGTCCAAGGGGTGTGCTTTGAATTCCCATTGTTGTTTTTCTCTTTTTTTTCTGTGCTTTTTTTTTCTTTTTTTTTTTCAAATGGGAACCATACCATGCAAGGACATGTTAGCTTCTTGTTATGCATCATCATGGAACGGAAAGGAATGCTTGAGGACAGCCATGCATGAGGGATTGTAGGAGGATACATAGTCCACCACATCCCCTTGAAGTCACACCCTGTTCCTTACCACTCAGATCCTTCCCAAGTTCAGAATCCACCAGGGTCAAAGATTTATCGGAGTTGATTAATGGAAAAGGGATTGTACTTCTCTTGATCTCAAGACACCATAGAAAAGTGTGAGTGGTCGGATGTCATGGACTCACTTCCTGTTGCATGAAAGAAAGTATAACTTAGTTTTCTGAGACCTAAAATGCTAAGGTAAGAACTAGATATAATAGGCAACCCATAATATGCAAGCCCCCATTAGGAGCAACTACCACACCATTGCATCCTGTGGCAATAAAATGGCTTTATTAGTGAAAATAAATAGAGGAAAATAAACTAAAATAAAATAGAAAAAAACAACTAACGGTGATATATATATATATATATATATATGTAAAATAGAAAGAGTAGGTAAGAAATGTTAAACATATGAACGATGGTGTAAAAAAAATATAGAAAAGAACTGAGAAGCCAGGACAACTATTTTAGTATGGACAACGATCTCCCCCACTACTAAGCTTGAAGGAGGAGATTCAAAAGATGGAATGTGGTCGATCACTTGACGAAGTGGTAGCGACACTAGTTTGGTGTAGTTTATGGAAGGGTTTTAACTGTTGCATGTTGACCAACTGCATTTTTGTTAGGTCTTTAGGTTTGTGTATGAGTAGGGCCCTAGATGGAAAGGTCTTGAAAACAATATAAGGTCCCTCCCATAGTGTTTGAAACTTGGTTCATTGCGGCACATGTGTAGGGTTCCAATAGAGAACCTTCTCTCCATGTTGAAATATTACCTTTCAAATTCTAAGGTCATGATGTTGTTTGTTATATGTCTTATGCACCTCATTTGATAATAGGGCTACTAATCGATTCTCATATAGCACATTTAAGTTGAGTCGTTCTCATTGTGCTAAGGGTAAGTCAAGACTTAAGTCACTTGCAGTGGATAGTGTTCGAAGTTTTACCTGAATCAAGAGTGTTGGTAGTTTCCCATACACCAACTCGTAAGGGGAGTAGCCTATAGAAAGTTTCTAGGTTGAGCAATAGGCCCAGAGGGCTTCATTAAGTTTTGTGCTCCAATCCCTCCTATATTTGCTAATTGTCCTAGTTAGGATCTTTGTAATCTCCCGGTTTGTGACTTTGGTTGCTCATTGGCTTGGAGGTGATATGGTGTTGTTAGTTTATGTTCTATTCCTAGACGCTACATGAGTTTATGAAAAGTAGCACCTGTGAAGTGAGTGTCATTATCTGAAATGAGTGCACGCGGCACCCCAAACCTGTTCATGATTTGCTGTTGAACAAATTGCGCAACCATGGTTGAGGAACAATCGGTGACGGCTACCACCTCTACCCACTTTGTATAGTAGTTCACTATGACAATAATGTATGCCTTTCTGTTTGACATGGGTGTAATGGGACCCATGAAGTCGATGCCCCAAATGTCGAAAGGCTCTAGTGGTTGAATCCACTGTTGAGGTCCTTCCATTCTTGCCGTCATCCCACCATCTCTTTGACATTGATCATAGGAGCGGGCAAACCATTGAGCATCTCTGAAGAGTGTAGGCTAGTAGTAACCTACAAGCAAGGTTTTAATGGTTGTGTGCCTTCCTACATAATGGCCCCCATAAGGGCCCTCATGAGCATCTTGGAGGACACATAGTTGGTCTGGATCAGGGATGCACCATCGAACCAAGCCATTTGCACATAGCTTGTAAAGGTATCCATTGATTTCCATGAAATGCTTGGCTCTGTGAAGAAACTTTTATTTCTTCTGATGATCCAACTCCTTTGGTAGCTCTTGTGTAAGAAGATAGGTAAGGATGTCATCAAACCAATTGGATCCTGTGGCCGCCTCCTTCACAATTGCTTCAGTAAAGAGGAGTTCATCTAGAAACTGGTCTGAGAGTTTGCTCTCCCCCTCCATGCTGTCCCATCGTAACCAAGATAAGTGATCGGTAACCACATTCTCAATTCCCTTTTTGTCGACTATAGTAAGATCGAATTCTTGAAGGATCATGAGCCACTGTATGACACAAGGACTCACCATTGGTTTGTTCATAAGGAATTAGATGGCATTGTGATCCGTATGCACAAACACCTTGTATCTGAGCACATAGTATCAAAAATTTTCCAAAGCGAACACCACTACCATTAATTCCTTTTTAGTGGTGGTGTAATTTAGCTGAGCACCCACAACACTTTGGCTTGCATAGTGGATGTAATATGGATGCTTCTGGTCATCCAACTGTGTGAGCACGGCCCCTAATGCATAATTAGATGCATCCGTCATGATGTGAAATAGTCTGGACTAATCGAGAGTTTGTAGAATTTGAGTCTCTATGAGTTTTTGTTTTAGCATTTGGAATGCGGATTCACATTCCCTAGTCCAGATAAATGGAGCATCTTTCTTTGTCAGCTCCACCAATGGCTTGGTGATCTTCAAGAAATTCTCGATGAAGTGCCAGTAGTAGCCAGTGTGTCCAAGGAACGATCAGACGTCCCTTATAGTTCCTAGTTGACTGGTAATTCCTTGGATAACTTTGATTTTCTCAGGATCCACTTTAATCGCTTCTTGTGAAATTTGATACCCCAAAACAATGCCTCCTTAGACCATTAGGTGGCTCTTTTGCCAATTTATCCATAAGTTAGTTTCTACACATTGCTTCAAAACCTACTCAAGGTGGTCCAAGGCTTGCTTGAATGTTGCTCCATAGGTGGAGAAATCATTTATAAAAACTTCTACACCATTGTTGATTTGCTGCTGGAAGATGCTGAGGACAAGACGTTGGAAGGTTACGGGTGCATTACACAGGTCAAAGGGCATCTTCCTGTATGCGAAGTCCCACAGGGACTCGTAAACATTGTCTTGGCTTGGTCCTCTGGCACAATTTAGATTTGGTTATAGCCACTGTAACCATCCAGGAAGCTATAGTAACAATGCCATGAAATGGTATCCAACACTTGGTCCACAAATGGAAGTGGAAAATGATCCTTAAAGGTTGTCACATTTAGTAATTGAAAATCGATATAGACTCTCCATTTTTCATCCTTTTTTGGCACAATAACGAGTGGGTTGATCCACCGCTATCTGCAATGGGGTAGATGAATTCTACCTTCAGCAATTGCTCAATTTCATCCTTAACGATCTGTTTAAGCTTGGGATTCAATCATCTTTGTGGCTGCATTGTGACTTCATGGAAGGATTGATATAGATTTAATGTTGGCATACCCTAGGGTCAATCCTTGTTAACTTAGGATATGACCACGCAAAGGTAGTCAACCACTTGTTCACCATCCTTAGCAACTTCTTTTTTTTGCTCTAGAACAAGAGTGACATTGATTATTACCGACTTACCATTATGCAAGAATGCATATTCTAGATTGACTAGTAAGGGTTTTAGTTCTAGGGGCTCCTGTTTAAAGCTTTTAGGGATCTGTAGCTTTCCCCAATCAGTGGCATCATTTGTAGTGGAAAGTTGTTGATGGACATGTTCTAGTTTGTCTATGCTCCTCATATAGGTACATACAAGGCTCTCAGAGGATTCCATGCATAGGGTGCTACTATCAGAGTCAACGGTCAGCCACTGGGTGCCTTCTTGGTTAGTGGTTGCTGTGTATAGACATTGTTGAATTTGTGATTTGGTAGCACACCAACTACATGCTTGCATAGATGTTCTCTTAATGGACCAGAGTTGCTACGCACAGTTGTACCCAAAGTCACTGTATATGATGCATGGAACACACTTCTTCTCAATCTTCCCAAAAGAATTTTCCTTGGAAATTTCAAGGGAGAGATCTCGGAGTCCTAAACATGCATCCATTGTGCTAAGCCATGCTCTTCCCATTATAATTGGGAAGTTCCCATTGCAATTATTAACACGGATCACCAAGAAATTAGCAGGGTAGGACCACTCACAAATGGTGGTCATGATATATTCTACCAATTCCAAGGGAACAGTAATGGATTGGTTTGCCAACTTGAGCCAAATGTTGCTTTTCTTCAATAGAGATAGGTTCCAAGTTTTGTACATATAATGTGAAATTAGGTTAACACCTGACCCTGAATTCAGAAGAGCTTTGCATGGCTTATTTCTTACCACCTGAAGGTATATGAGGGGGCTTCTTAGATCAGCCAATTTTCGAGGAAGATGACCTACCTTGATCTAGTTCATCATAGCATGTGTTAACATGACAATTTGCACTTCAGAAGGCATTTGGTTTGAAGGTCATGTGTAGAATTTAGAGCGTACACCCTAGACTCTTGCAAATGTGACACCATGGGGCAACATCCCTTAGGATGTTCGTACTGGCATTTGTCACATCCATTATCTTCCTCGGTGTTTGAGTCTAAAACTTGTTCTACCACAACAACTTTGCCCTCACCTTTGTGGTAGGCATGTTCAGCCTTTTTTCTCCTTCATCGATCCTGATCATTACTCTGTTCTTTGGATTCTTCTATGATTTTTAGAACACTTTGAAATTTTTCATCCAAAGAATCCCACATCTTGTCCACCTTGGAAAAAATTTTAGAAGCAAATTTTTGCATGGGTAAAGTCTTCCTGTTCACCACTGCATCCAAAGATGACTCCTCCTCATCTTCACAGAATCGGACCTCCCTCTTCCAAATGGAAGGGTCCTGATTATATTCCTCTGTACTTTCAGAGTTCTCCCTCTTCCTTGGCTACCTGCTTAATTAATTGTTGAAGCTAATGAGCCCTTAATTCGGATAGCCATCCTTGAGCGTAAATGCTAAGGGTCCTTTTTGTTTCGAAATAGAGCCCATCTATGACATGGCAGTGTTGTTCTTGTTGAGAGTAGCCATGACGAGGGCATCGGTGCAACAAGGAGTAATATCCGCCCATGGTTGCATCGAAGGGTTCATGGCTACCTTGTTTCCACCCATGAATCTGTCGTCTCAGATTAGACACTTTGGAGTAAGTTTGGTATTTATCATTAAAGAGCTTTGCCATCGTACTTCATCACCTGATTGATTCTGGCTCCAAAGACCAGTATCAACTTTCTACTTTCTTGATGAGTGTTCAGGGGAACAACTTGAGTTTCCACCATTCATTTTCAATATTTTATAGGATGTAGGTGTCATGAAATGCTTGTAGGTGAGTCTGTGGATCACAATTATATCCCCCTTCAAATCTGGGAATGTTGTTCATATCAAGGCGCTTGATTCGACTATCTCTCAAGTGCCTAGTAGGTATTTGAACTGACTCTGCTATGTTGAGCATGCTTCAGGTGGCAAGCAGTAATTCATCAAAGTCATGGTCTCAATGATGACCATGACATCTGTGATGGTCTCTGCTACGTATCCTTTCGTGACAGTGAGCCTCCTATGATTGTCCATGCCCTTGGTCACGATGCTCCTGTTGGTGTCCTTAATCATGTTGGTCTCGGTGATCACCATCATCACGATCCCTCCTACAATGATTATGGTGGGATTCAGAACTTGATGAAGCTAAGGTGGAGAGAGGGGAATGAGAAGAGGGAGAAGGACTACTACCCCCACTGTGTTGATCACCTCCTCTTCCATGACGATGGCCCCGATCTTCACGTGCATCTTCACCTTTGCCATGATCTCCTCCGAGAGATCCCTCAGCATCCTAGAACTCCTAGTCGCTTGAACCTTTACTCTGTATGATGGATCAAATGTTCTGATGTGGGGGTGGAGATTCGGAAGAATGGGGACCGCAAGGAACAGGTTCCTCATTATCATGTTGGGCCTATGGGGACAAAGGGTTACTAGACCATTTGCCCTTTGCTTGTTCATGGTGTTGTGCTTGCTACAGGTCCCATTTACGTTGTGCTTGATTTGGACGATAGGCTCGATAATCATGATCCTCCATAATTACTCCTTAACCCAGTCTTGAATGCCCAATCTGGTGAGCATTTGGAGTAGCATTCCGGAAACTGATCGATCAGGGTCAATATAATGTTACCCTCCATGTCTCACCATCGCATCTGCTCATCCTGATGCAGAATGAAGGTGAAGTTAGGTATATACTCATCCGGATGCGTATACAGCACTTGACATTCCTGAGGCACTTGCGGGTTGGATTCATCTTGCCTATGAGAAGAAGACATACTAGTGTTAAACAACAAAATAACTTGGTCTGCGTTACTCTTACCTAAGTCTCCTAGCGTGAGTAGATTTCAACATAATGGGTCCATTCCAACGAAGTGTGATGATCTTGCTAACGCTAGATAGTGCACATGAGACTAACAGTCCCCGAAAACGATGCCAATAATGAGCGGTGAGGTACCCCTACGCCCAACCATATGAATCACGAGCATTCACGCGCGATCCGGTCGAATTCCAAAGACTGCGAGCACTTATGCATAGTATCCTAGCCATCAAAATCCTAGTTAGAATGATCGTTGTCCTCTCAACCTCACTTGTGACATTCTAGAATGATGGTTAAGTGAGACTGAGGCATATGATTTTTATATCTTTTTTATTTATTTATTGATGAGCAGTGAGGTACCCCTATGCTCAACCATATAAATACAAGCGTTCACACATGATCTGGTCGAACTCCCAAGGACTAAGTGCTTATGCACCTTTACAGAACAAGGATGGGTTAGGCGATCATTGTCTTCCCAAGCTTACCTGTATGGCACGATTGTATGGTTAAGTAAACTTGAGGTATGTGATTTTTATGGTTTTTTATGGTTTATGTTCCTCGTGTTTAAAATGGAGAAATGAAATAATTAATCAACTAATTTAATTTAACTAATCAACTAGGCTCTAACTAGTCCTAACACTAGCATCCATTCCCACTCTCTGTACACATCCTGAACCAGTGTAACACTATCGGGATTACCAAACACTAGTTGTTACTAGGTTATCAAGTGTTCCACGTATGCTCGAAGTGGTCGTACTGAGTGTGCTTACTTGTTGAAAATTAAAAAATTAATAAAAATAACCAATTAACTAATGAAAGCATCAAATAACTATAAATAACATTAAATGCAATAAACAAGCTATTTTGAATGTTGCAA
>MNCI01027317.1:256653-287663 GCA_015680685.1 Gnetum montanum
TGATGACTACCCAAGGTGTAGGGATGAGATAAAATTTGTGACAGGGCCCCCATGACTAAGAGCGAACCTCCTGTAGCAATAGGGTGGAAAACTTGAAGGAACAAGAAAGATGAGAGAAATAACAATGGTGAAGCCAATAAAACAAAAGCAAACACAGATGTCATTGATGGGGTGAACAAGAAATAGTTGATTGCAAGAAATGTTTAAGGGAAAGAGCTTAACAATTGCACCAAAAAGGAATGCCAGTGGGTCCTCCCCAAAGCAGGCTCATGCCCTTAATGCCTTGACAATCCCACACATCAAAGAGTCCGTAGGCTCTAGGAATGACATATGAAAACAATGGTTAAGGACTTACCTACAATAGTTTACCAAAGAAGAACAAGGCATGAACCAAGATATAGACTAAGCATAAAACTAACAATGAGGAGGAACATCAGAAGCAATATGGAAAGAGAGGAGAGAATGGAATGGAATCCCAAAATTAAGGTTATATAAAGTCCCTTGTGTAGTGTATGATTAAGATGACTTAATAGAATTCATTCCAAATTCAGATTAAAACTAACCATATCCAATGACCTCGCATCAACACACTTGACCAACCCATCCTCCTGAAGCAACAAGAATGTGTCCATAGAGCCACCACCATTCCAACAAGAGAAAAATAGAGAAGCAAGAAGCGAGAAAGGGCCTTAGTTAGAGGGAACCTTTAGGCATGGGTAATATGTCTTTCCAATTTCATAACCAGTGCTTGTAGCCCATGTTTTTTATTATGTCTAAGGGGTATGCTTTAAATTCTCACTAATTTTTTTTTTGCTTGAGAACCACACCATGCAAAGACTTATTTGATTTGGTTAACTTCTTGATATTTGGTCAAGAGCGGAATGGTGGAAGACTATATAAAAAACATCCAAGTATCCAAGAGAATAGCCAGCACAAATGTGTCGAATCCCCTTAAGGTCACACCCTTTTCAATCCATTTGAACCTTTCTTTGGTTTGAAGAATACCAAGCCACCAATTCATTAATAAGTTTACTTAGAAAAAGGGATAGTACAGTTCCAAGCTCAAAGGAGACCACAAAGCTGAATGGATGAATGGATGATCTAGACTCATTGCCTGTTTTATCAAAAGAAACCATATCTTAATATCAACATTAAAAGTCAAAGGTAAAAACCAAACATTAGCAATCAACACTATTATAGTATTCTCCACCATCATGAGTACTTATTATATGATGAGTGAGATTTATCCAAACAAAATGTAATAGAGAAAGAAATAGTAAAAAATGTTAACGATGGTGTAAAACAAAAANCTTTGGTATTCCAGTCTCGCCTATATTTGTTAATGGTCCGTGTCAATATTTTTGTTATCTCCCTATTTGTGACTTCGACTTGACCATTCACTTGAGGATGATATGGTGTAGTCAGGTTATGCTCAACTCCTAAGCGTTGCATCAATTTTTGAAAAGTCGCACCTATAAAATGTGTATCATTGTTAGAAATAAGTGCATGAGGCACGCCAAACCTATTTACGATTTGTTGTTGAACAAATCGTGCAGTGGTGGATGATGTATAGTTCATAACAGCGGTTGCTTCTGCCGACTTTATAAAATAGTTAATAGCAACAACAATGTAGGATTTTCCATTGGACATTGGTGTGATAGGCCGCATAAAATCAATACCCCATATGTTGAAGGGTTTTAAGGGTTGAATCCATTGTTGTGGATCCTCCATTCTAGCATTCATTCCCCCATCGCATTGGTAGCGGTCAAAAGATTGGACGAAATGATGAGCATCCCGGAACAATGTAGGCCAATAATATCCTACAAGCAAGATTTTAATGGCTGTTCGTGTCCCAGTGTAATGACCCCCACAAGGGCCCTCATAAGCATCTTAGAGAACTCGCAATTGATCTACATTGAAAAAACACCATCGAACCAAACCATCGGAACATACTTTATAAAGTTGTCCGTTAATTTCCATAAAATATTTAGCTCGATGAAGAAACTGTTATTTTTTTTGACATCTAACCCTTGTGGTGTTTCTTGTGTAAGCAAATAAGTGAGAATGCTACTATACCAATTTGTATCAGTGGGTAAGTGATTGTTTATCACACTTACAAAGAGGAGTTCATTAGGGAAATGGTCAGAGATTGGATATTCATCCTCTTTGTTGTCCCATCGTAACCAAGATAAATGATCAGCAACAACATTCTTGGTGCCTTTATGATCAATCATCATAAGATCAAACTCTTGTAAGATCACGAGCCATCATATGATGCAAGGGCTCACCATTGGTTTATTCATTAGGAACCAAATTGCACTATGATCCATATGTACAAATATCTTATAGCCCAATACATAGTGCCTAAATTTTTCTAGTGCAAACACCACAACCATTAACTCTTTTTCTATTGTGGTGTAGTTGAGTTGTGCACTAAAAATACTTTGACTTGTACAGTGAATGTAGTAGGGATTTTTTTGGTCATCTAACTATGTAAGTACGACTCCTAAAAAAAATTGGATGCATCAATCATTATATGGAATGATCGGGACCAGTCAGGAGCTTGTAGAATTGGTGTTTCTACGAGCCTTTTCTTCAAGGTTTAGAAGGCTAGCTCACATTTCTTGGTCCATTCAAAGGGTACATCCTTCTTCGTTAATTCTACTAATGGTTTTGCAATCTTTGAAAAGTTCTTAATGAAGCGTCTATAATAGCCAATATGTCCAAGGAATGATCGGATGTCTTTTACAGTTTCAAGTTGTCGAGTGATTCCTTGGATGACCTTAATCTTTTTAGGATTTACCTCTATCCCTGTTTGTAAAATCTTGTGCCCTAATACAATGCCTTATTGAACCATTAAATGGCCTTTTTTCCAATTAAGCCTTAAGTTGGTTTCATCACATCGTTTTAGTACTTGCTCTACTTGGTCCAATGCTTGTTCAAAGTCTACTCCATAGGTGGAGAAATTGTTTACAAAGACCTCCACACCATTTCCTATTTGCTACTAAAATATGCTTAGAACCAAATGTTGAAATGTTGCTGGGGCATTGTACAAGAGAAACAACATTTTCATATATGCAGTTGTTCCCCAAGGACTTGTGAATGTGGCCTTGGATTGGTCTTCTAGTGCTATTTGAATTTGATTGTATCCACTGTAACCACCTAGAAAACTATAGTAGCAATGCCCTACAATGGTATCTAAGACTTGGTTGATGAATGACAATGGAAAGTGGTCTTTGAATGTCGCCAGGTTTAGTAGCCTAAAATCTATACACACTCTCTATTTACCTTCCTTTTTAGGCATAATGACTAATGGGCTAACTTATTCACTATCAGCAATGGGGTAGATGAACCCAGCTTTTAGAAGTTGTTTAATTTCTTCTTTAACCACTTACTTAAGCTTTGGGTTCAATCGCCTTTGCAGTTGTCGTTGAGGTTTCATGGAGGGGTCAGTGTAAATTCTATGTTGGCATATCCTAGGATCTGTTTTGGTTAATTTGGAATATGACCAAGCAAAGGCTTTTGACCATTTTTTTATCATTTTTAGTAGTCTTTCTTTTTGTCGGGAAGAGAGCTTAACGTTAATGATTACCAGTTTTTCATTCTTGAGGAATGTGTACTCCATATTGGTGGGCAACGGTTTTATCTCAAGGGGCTCTTGCTTAAACTCATTAGGGATTTCTAACTTCCCCCAGTTGATATTTTCAATGTCAAGACTTGGAAGTTGGCAATGGACTTGCTCTAATGTATCCATGCTATCGATGTAGGTGTAAGTCAAGCTCTTAGTTGGGTCCATGCATAGAGTTGAATTGCTCTCTTGGTTTGTTATTAGCCACTGGGTGCCTTCCTGTCTCGTGGCTGCTACATACAAGCATTTTTGTATGTTAGTTATTTATGCACACTGGTTGCATGCAGACAATGTTAAATGTTGTACAAACCAGGACTTCTACATGCAATTACACCCTATGTCACTGTATGCAATGCATGGAACTTTCTTCTTCTCAATCTTTTCGAATGTATTTTCCTTTGATATTTCTAGGGAAAGATAATGTATTCCTAGGCACACATCAATTGTGTTTAGCCATGCTCTTCCCTTAATGATTGGGAAGTCCCCCTTACAGTTGTTGACTTGAATCACTAGGAAATCGGCTAGATACAACCACCCATAAATAGTGGTGAAACTGTCCTCTACAAGTCCTAATGAGATAGTGATGGACTGGTTGGCCAACTTTAAACAAATGATACTCTTTTTCAACGGAGGCAGGTTCCAGGCCTTGTACATTTCTTGAGAGATTAAGTTAACACCAGAACCTAAATCTAAAAGAGCTTTGCAAGGCTCATTCCCAACGATTTGTAAATATATAAGAGGACTTCTAGGATCATATAATTTCCTAAGAAGATGATCAGCTTTAATCCAATCAGTGATGGCATGAGTCAACATGACTATGTGCGTTGGGTGCAGTTTTTGGTTTGAAGGGAGTTTCGAAGTCTCGAATGATGGTGAGACATTTGGACAATTCGCGGCTTATGACTATAAGGACTTGGTTGGATTGTTGGTTCTAAAGAAGGGTCTCTTCTTTGTGCAATTGTCTGAACCAATAGTAGGTTGAGGATTGAAAACCCTTGTAGGGTTACGTTGCTGCGGCTGGGTAAGAAGCTCACCTTGCATAGCTGGAGTAGGTGGTAATGGAGCTAAGGGTGGAAGAGGTGCAGTCGGATGAGAAGGATAGTATGTTTGTGGAACATCACCACTAGGAGAAGGAGTTCTATAGTACTCATGGGTTTGGTAGTGAGGTTGAGGAGTGACATGACTAGTGGAGTCACGTGGAGAGATCAGCTGCTGCACGTAGTATCCGTATAGGTTAGGTTGACGATAAGGGTACTGTTAACGTGGTGGTGGCATTCCCCATGATTGTGGGTGTTTCCATTGTTGATATTGTTCATTTGGTTGTGGTGGAGTTCCACTTGGATAATATGTTAAGGGTTGGTGGAACTTCCTTGGGTTACCTTGAGGATAAGGTAACCTTCGGGGCGTTTGTCGTTTATTTAATCATGGGTTTAGTGCATAAGCCCCAGACTCTTGCAGATGTGACACTATTGGGCAACATACTTTAGGATGGTCATATTGGCATATCTCACATTCGTCATCATTTTCTGTGTCTAAATCTATAACCTCTTCAATGATGGCAACTTTTCCCTTACCTTTGTTATGTGCATATTTAGTTTCTTTCTTTTTCTCCTCTTGATCACTACTTTGTTCTCTAAACTCCTCTACTATTTTTAGAATGGTTTGAAATTTATCATCTAGGGAATTTCACATTTGATCTACCTTTGCCAATACTTCTAATGCAAATTTTTAAATGGGCAAAGTTCTCCTATTCACCATCTCTTCAAGTGGTAACTCTTCTTCATCCTTGCAAAATTTAACTTCCTTCTTTCGAAGGAAAAGATCTCTATTGTATTCCTCTGCACTTTCTCTTTTCCTTAACTCACCTTCCTCCTTGGCAACTTGCTCCAACAATCTTTGTACTTGATGAGTTCTAAGCTCGGATAGTCTTCCTTGGGCATAAGTTCCAAGGGTTCTTCGTGTTTTGTGCCTAAGCCCATCTACGAGATGGCGCAGTTGTTCCCTCTGTGAGTATCCATGGCCAGGGCAACGATGTAATAATGTATAATATTGACCCATGGCAGCATCCAAGGGTTCGTGTCCTCCTTGTTTTCATTCTTGGATTTGCTTACACAGGTTGGACACTTGGGAGTATGTTTGATACTTATCATTGAATAGTTTTAACATGGTACTCTATCGGCGAATGGATTTCGGTTTTAAGGACCAGTACTAGCTTTTTGCTTCCTGGATTAGTGTCCATGAAAACAACTTGAGTTTTTGCCACTCGTTTTCTATGTTTTGCAAGGCACATGCATCGTAAAATGCTTGTAGATAGTTTTGAGGATCAGCATTGTATCCTCCTTCAAATTGTGGGATGTTATTTATGTTTAATCTCTTAATCCTATTATGTTTTTGGTACCTTGTTAAGATTCTAACAGCCTTAGTTATATCTACCATACTTTGGGTAGCAAGTAGGGGTTCATCGTGATCGTATTATCTATGGTGTCTATGATGCCTATGTTGTTCCCTACTCTCGCTTCTTTCGTGATGTGTTTCTCTAGAGTGCCCTCATCTCCTTTCTTAATTATTTTGTCTTTTATTTCTATTTCACCTACCATTATCCTTAGGGTCTTTCCCTTTGCGACTGCATTTTGATCTTAAAGGAGAGGGGGAAGGAGATGATGAAGGTGAAGAGGAAGGAGGACTGGCATCATGACAGTGCCTGCTACCTTTTCTTCGGTGGTTGTGGCCTCGGTTGTGGTTACGACTAGAATGTCCATCTTTTTCATGCATTCGTGTTCCTTTTTCGGACCCTTTGTGTCCATCAGTACTAGAATCTAGGTTATGAATAGTTGAGTGAAGATTCTGATATACAACCCCTTGACCGAAGTCAATGAGAGAAACATCATTTTGTGGAAGACCTCCCAAGGCAGGTTCACCACCCTCATTTTCCCTTAGGACATACAAGACATCCTGAGACCACTTCCCCTTCATGGATTTGTAATGTCTCTCCTGTTGTAGGTCCCTTTGACATTGTGCCTCCATGGGTCGATATTCTCTCGAGTTGTGTTCATGCACAACGTACTCTCCCTGTAAGTGCTACATACCAATTCGTGTGAGAGCACGAAGAAGCATGCTTGGGACTGCGTGATCGAGAGGTAACACTATGGTACCTTCTAAATCATGCCAACACAGTTGTTCATCCTGGTGGAGGATAAAGGTAAAGTTTGGTATGTACTCATCAGGATGAGCGTATACCACACGAAACTGTTGGGGCATTGGTGGATCATCATGTGTACTACACCTCCAATTGTGCATTGTGTTAGACCTAGGCAGTGAAACACTCTCATAAGAAGAAGCAAACATGATTGATTATTCAGTGTGCAATACCTTTTTCTTCTATTTTTTGAATAATTTTAAGATAACTAACCCTAAGTGTTTGTTCCAATGATGGGAAGATTCCTAAGTTCTAATTAGCACACAACAACATAGTCCCCAGCAACAGCGCCAATGATGAGCGGTGAGGTATCCCTATGCTCAACCATACAAATACGAGCATTCATGCGCGATCCGGTCAAACTTCAAGGACTAAGTGCTTAAGCACCTTCGCAAAACAAGGATGGGTTAGGTGATTGTTGTCTTCCCAAGCTTACTTGTATGGCACGATTGTATGGTTAAGTAAACTTGAGGTATGTGATTTTTATGGTTTTTTATGTTTTATGTTCATGGTGCTTAAAATGGAGAAATGAAATAATTAAATAACTAATTTAATTTAACTAATCAACTAGGCTCTAACTAGTCCTACCACTAGCATCTGTTCCCACTCTCCGTACACATCCTGAACCAGTGTAATACTACTGGGATTACCAAACGCTAGTCATTGCTAGGTTACCAAGTGTTCCACGTATGCTTGAAGTGGTTGTATTAAGCGTGCTTGTTGAAAATTAACAAATCAATAAAAAAAACCAATTAAATAATTAAAGCATCAAATAACTGTACATAACATTAAATGCAATAAATAAGCTATTTTGAATGTTGCAAAGTTTATCACAAAGTTTTCTTTATTTTTGAACACAAGGTGTGCTCAGGTACACAATGCTCGAATAAGGATCCGTTCACTTTATGACTTCTATTGCGGATACTCAGAAATAATTCTAACTCTAGAAAGGAAAAATTGCAAGAGTTTGGGTAAGGGACTAAGAAAACTACTCTCAAAACCAAGTGCCCCGGTCTCTTATTTATAGGCAACGAGATAGGTTTCGATATCGGGTGTTTGATATTGCTTGTTGGGCTCCGATATCATTGACCCAATATCACAACTCATCATCCGTAATATCTAGTTCTTCTAATATAGGGAGTAAAAGGCTAGATAATGTAAGATTTTACTACGCCATCTAAGCAGCTAGTCCCACCCTTCATGCACATCCCAAGCATATCCTAATCACTACTGGGTTGTTAGACGTTAAGCGTCATTGGATTCCTAAGTGTTAGACATATGTTCGAGGTGGTCGTGCTTATGTGTTCTCATGGACTACTAAATGTACTGTAACTATAAAGCGATAACAAAAGGATTAAAATTATTAAAGTGCGATAACAAAAGCATTAGAATTATTAAGGTATTAAACTATTAATGCTTTAGTAATCTAATTCAAATGCTGCAAGGAATGTTCAAAAAGCTTGTCTTTATTGTCGTTGACGCTAATGGGCTCAGGTTCATTAGCGCTTGAATAAAGAGCCATACACTCTTTGAACTATGTTTGTGGGCACTTGAAAAATAATCTAATTCCTGTAGAAAAAAACTGTAAGAGCTTCGCTACAACTTGAAAAAAAGGTGCCATAAATGTGGCGGGTGCACGCATATTTATAGCAAAAAATGAACTTTGCATTGACGAGGCCACGTCAATGCCTAGAAAGATGCGTTGATGGGGTCACGTCGACGTGGGTGCGTTAACGAGGCTTCGTCGACGTGGTCCAATCGATGCAGTGGACTGGATGCTTCATCACTCATCAAGATGAGTATATATAATTCGATACCGTTGAGGCTTTGTCGACTTAACTCTATTAGCCTTGGGTGGAGAAGTGCTCCTATGAGAAGAAGACATTTTTAGGTAGCAAATAAAAAATCACAGTGTGCTCTGAGAATTTGCTATAGTAATCGTGAAATAAGATATGACTCTTAGGTTTGTTCCAAAAATTTAAATACTTTTCAATGGGTCCTAGATAGCACACAAAACAACAAAAAGGTCCCCGACAACGACACCAATGATGAGCAACGAGGCACCCCTACGTCCAACCATACGAATCACTAAGGCATTACATGCGATCCGATTGAATTCCATGGACCTATAGTTATCTGGTACATTAGTTTCTCTAAGAAGTAAAATAGTGTTGAGAATAGTCATTATCTTCCCAACTACACGTGAGGCTCAAGGGTATGGTTTAAGTGTAATTGAGATATATGAATTTTTGTCATTTTATATTTTATGGATGTAATTGCTTACAACAAGAATAAAGAGTCAAGTAGATTAATAGCTAAATTGTTTATTGCCTAGCTAGCCTAACACAAATAACCATCCTACTTTCCTAAACACATATAGCACTAGTGGGCTACGAAACGTTAAGCATTGTTGGGTTACCAAGTATTATATGAATGCTCAAAGTGGTCATGCTCATGTTCATTAAAAACTGGAAATAAATTGCTTAATTCAATGCATTAAAGTAAAAAGCAAGAGAGTAAAATGCATTAAAGAAAATATTAATCTATTCTCAATGCTGCAAGGATTGTTAAAAGAGTTTGTTTTATTCCCGTCACACTACTACGCTCAGGTACATCAGTGCTTGAACAAAGAATCGTATACACTTTAGAATCGTACACACTTTAGAATCGTACACACTTTAGACTCCTTCTGCATTTCAACTCAAGGTGATTTCATAATAATGCTCGCCAAGGTTCTAAGGTAACTAAAATTATCAAGTTGTTTACATTATTTTAATTATTATTATTATTAGTTACCATAATGTTTGAAAATGGGGTGTTGGAAAAATTTCAAAAATTACATCCCTTAACCCTTCATGATAAATGAGCTTAACTTCGAAAGCGCACAAGTATTTAACAAATTAAAACCAAAGGTCTGGGTCATAAGACTACCAAGAAATTTTGAATTTTGAATTTAGAGGAAATTTCAATATAAAAGCAATAAAGATAATTTGAAATTGATGAGAAGTAGTTACAAAATTATGCATAAATTTAGCGAAGTTGTCCATGATGTTCTTGAAGATGTGAGGTTTTGGTTCAAAGTCATGATCAACAAAAGTCATGCAAGTGGGTCCTCCCCAAAGTAGGCTCTTACCATAATGCCCTTGTATAACCACTTCTATAGATGTTCGTGGGAATCTTAGAAGTTAAATGTAGATCATGTCTTTGTTCCAAATAACACACAACCACCTTGGTTAGGATTCTGCACTATATTATGTAAAATCGTTAGGTACATAATTTCATGCAATAGTGAGGTGACTAATGGAATGAGAAGGGATTGCAGAGAGTGGGATGTGAGGTATCTTACCATAGGCATAATGAATTCTATGTGTGATGTGTTGTTAAAGTAATCATTAGCCTTTCTGTTCAAGATTCAAACCAAGTCCATACCACTTTCCAGTGACATCGCATTGTATCATCCCCAAGACTAACAAACACAAGACTACCTTTGTTGCAAGAAGTATTATCACTTGGCAATATAGTTCAAGGAAAGAGTTTATTAATAGCACACTTTTTATTTTTAAATTTTTTGAGAAGCTGCCTACCTTCAGGCATTTGTAACATGTCTTTCCAATGAGACCCCCAGAAATTTTATTTTGTGCTTTTATTTTATTTTTATTATGTCAACCTTACTAGAGGACTACCTTTAGGCATGGGTAACATGTCTTTCCAATGACATGGTAAGGTAGCACTTATTGTACTCTTAGTTCCATTTTTCATTAGAACTCAAGAAACTAATACACCCTTAACAACAGAATAGAACTCACAAGAGTAGTCCTAGAGAATCCACAAGTCCCTTTAATGTTACACCTTTTTCATTCCCACTTGGTTCTTCACTCTTCTATCAAGCATAATGATCACAAGTTTATTATTAGTTTATTGTGAAAATAATATCATTATGGCCATGGTAAGAATCTCTTATTGTTGGAGATGAGTGGATAGATGATGTGGTCTCATTACTTTACACAATTATTTACCTAATCATCTTGATAGCATAGGATAGAAACCCAACACATAGTGTTGACTTTTGCATCATGATTGATAATATTATTAACAAAAACATGGTAACCATCCATAAAACATAAAGAAAATGACTTAAGAAGAGAAAATTATAAAGAAAAGAAAAATAACAAGAAATGGAAAACACATTAAAAATTAGAAAATTTTGAAGAAATAGAAAAAGGATAAAAAATTGTAAAAAGAAAAAGTGCAAATACACTTATTAGTTCTTGATTCAAGATAGGGCATCTCCCCAATGACTAAACTCATGGACGAGCATTCAAAAAATGGACTAAATGTTCCTTTGGTTATACACCATAAGTTTTTCATTTATCATCATTAGTGATTTGATTTTTCACTGGTTAGCACATTTAACATTGATGATAATTAGGTTTCAATAATTTAGAGACATATATTGAGCTGGACTTGAAGGTGTTTCCTTTTTAGAGGGTCTAGATAAGTTTTCTTTTTGATTTTCTATTTTGGTTCTTGGGTCTCCATGTTTAACAATTTTTTCTAGTGTAAAGTGTAAGATGTCCTTTTCTAAATTCTCTATTTGGCTCATTTTCTTAGGACTAGAACTAATAAGTGGGTTGGATGTTTCCATGCATCTTTTAAATGATTTGGTATTCTCATTTTCTAACCACCAGGTGTCTTTTGGTTTAGTGGCTATTGTGTAGACATAATTGTGCACACATACTTGTTCTTCAAGTTTGTTGTTGGTTGGCATAGGGATTGTGTTATTACTTTGAAATTTTAACCCAAAATTGCATCCTTTATCATTATTAGTAATACATGAAATTTTCTATCTCTCCACAATAATAGGTTCATCTTTGATGTTTTGTGTTGAAGTGGTGATGGTCGTTGGCTTTTGTGTAGGATTATGAGACATTGTTTTTGTAAAGAAGGGGGTTATACTAGATTGTCCTTGTGCTAGTTTTGATGAGATAGTAGGTCTACTAGTTTTATTCACATGTGTGTGAATTATCCTAAAGAAAGGACATTTTTGAGACTTTTGCTGAGATCTACTAACATTATCATTTGTTTGTATGTTCATTGCACAAATGGCATTTGTTTTTTAAGGTTGTGATGCCAGTCCTTCTTGCATTGTTAACTTTGGCACATGTTGATAACAAGTATGAGAGTATTAAGGATGTGATGGATGATGAGAGGTATGGGATGGTGATCCCACAGGAGATGTTGTGGGTTAATGATATTTAGGAGAGTTATAGTAGTGATTTGAGGCATGGAAAGTAGAACCATTTGGAGAAATAGGTTGTTAAACATCGTATTCATAAGGGTCCAGTTGTCAATAGGGATATTGCTAGTTTATTGATGGCATTCCCATGACTATGGGTTTTACCATTGATGTTGATAGTAGTCATGAGGTTGATAAGAAGTCCCATTGGAATAGCACCATTGGTTATAGGACTATCTATAATTGCCTTGTGGGTAAGGAAATCTTCAAGGCATTGTCTTTTTTATGAACTTGGGATTCAAATCAAATGCTCCAGACTCTTGTAGATGTGACATAACTATGCAATAGTCCTTTGGATGTTCATAATGATATATGTCACATCCATCCTCATTTGTATCTGAGTCTGCAACCTCTTCTACTATAGCTATTTTCATTTTTTATCAATAAGTATCCTTATCTATTGCCTTGTTTTTTTTTCTATTTTTGTTTTGATCACTTGATCCTACTTTCTTTACCTTCTCCTCTATGATTTTCAAGTTGGTTGTAACTTTTTCATTCATCAACTACCATATGTTATCTACCCTTGCTTCAATCTCAGTGATAGAATTTTGTATTGGCAAGGTTTTGTGTGAAATCAACTCATCAAGAGCTACTTCTTTTTCCTAATCATAAATATGGACATCTTTTTCATGAAAAGTTGGATCCGAATTATATTCCTCTATACTCTCCCTTTTACATAACTCTTCTTCTTCTTTTGCCACATGTTCAACTAGCCTTTGTATTTGATGGACTCTTAGTTCTGATAATCATCCTGAGGAATAGATTCTAAGGGTCTTTCTTGTTTTGTTACAGAGTTAATCTATGATGTCATGAAGCTGCTCACTTTGTGAGAATCCATGGCCTAGGCATTGATGTAGTAGAGAATAGTATTTGCCCAAGGTTGAATCAAGGAATTCATGGTTCTCTTATTTTCATCCTTGGATTTGTTTTTTTAGATTGGACACTGTTGAATAGGTTTGGTATTTCTCATGGAAGAGCTCAAGCATTGTTGACCACTAGTGAATTGAATTTGGTTCCAACAATCTATATCAACTTTTAGCTTCTTCTATTAGTGTCCTAGGGAAGAGCTTAAGATTTTGCCAGTTACTTTCCATATTTTGCAAGATGCAAGCATCATGGAAGGCTTGTAAATATTATTGTGGATCAGAATTATAGTCTCTCTTAAATTTAGGAATGTTATTCATATCAAGCTATTTGATTTGACTTTCACTTTGATGCCTATGAGGTATTTTAATTGCCTCCATGATCTATATCATGCTTTTAGTAGCTAACACATCATCAAATATATCATGGTTATAATATCTATTTCTATTTATATAATTATGATGATTTTATCTATGCTCTGTTTGATACATTGTATCTTGTCTCTGATTTCCATTTCTATCTCTATCATGACCTCATAGTGGAGCTCTATCTCCATACCTACATTCATCTTCTTCAAAACTAGACGTTGAAGATGAAGAGGAAGATGGTGAACTGGGAGAATCACCATGGCTCCTATATTTTTCCATATGATCCCTTGGTTCATCATTTCTAGGTTTGTTGGAGGTTCTAGGCCTTAAGATCCTCCTCGTTCTAGGACTTTTTCCATCCCCTCTAGGATTGTCCATGATAGTTAAATATTATCTTTGATAGTAAGGATCAAAATGAACATACGAAATTCCTAGTTGTAGATGTTCACTTCATTTCTCTTCAATATAAGTTTTATCATTTCTTCTACTAGTGTTCTCATCATGTGATGGATTATAGGTCCTACGTGAAGAAGACATGTTTTTGGTTAATAATGTGTGTGGCTTAAAATATTAATTTTTTCTTAAAAGAAAAGTCGTTGATTCTTTTACAATGATCATTTGTAATATAACTAATTTAGATCACTAGCATCTTTCGTAGAAATGGTGCCAATGATGAGCAGCAAGTGTTCCCTATGTCCAACCATATAAATCACACATGTGTCGAACGATCCAATAACATTTCATGGATGGGACTACTGTGGTATCTAGATCATTAAGTGTTGATCACAGGTCATTGTCTTCTCACTTGGACTAGTAATAGCTTTGTAATGTATGGTTTAGTCCAAAGTGAGACATGATTATTGATGTTGTGCAGCTATGGCTAAGCTAGTTAAAATCATGGAAATTAATGCTTTAATTAATCTAACTAATAACAAGAAGATAAATCCTAAGCTAATCTACAAGTGATGATTGTCTATTCCCAGGTTGTCATACACGTCCTGGACTCACGTACCCTCTACTGGAATTATCAAGTGTTATGCTACTGGGCAAACCAAGCAATAACACTATTGGGGTTACCAAGTGAATATGTGTTTATGCTCAAAATTAGTTGCACTCATTCCACCAATTGATTAACATGCATGAAAATGTAAATATTAACTAAGTACATGAAAAGTAAATTGCATTGAAAGTAAATCTATTCTAAGTCAAAGTGCTGTAATGAATATGAATCAATCTCGATCTTATTTCCATTTATGGAATGTGTCCAAATACAAATCCACTTGAATAAGAAGTCGTACAATTGATTCAAATTCACATTGTAGGCACTCATTGACTATTTGCTAAGATTACCAAATAAAATTGCAAGATTCTATTTACCAGAATGACCAAAAGTATTCATAAATACAATAGGAGACTCATATTTATAGGTATTTATTATAATTGTGATGTCAAATTTATGACATATCATCCTGGCCTACAATATAGTAGATTTGATGTAGGGGATGCTACATCATAGATGCAATGTAGCATCTACAACATAGTAGATATGATATATTAGCTAATAGTAGAATTTCATGCTTTATCAATATCTCTATAGGAAAAATGTCTTGTTGATTCAAAAGATTAGGCATCTTGAGTTCATGGTCTTACCTATATTTTTTTAATCCTAATTCCTATTCTACATCTCTATAAAGTTTATTGCAAAAATTATGGAATGTTCTCTTGCATTAGCGTATTGAAACATATATGATTTTATTTCTATGAGGCTATTTTTGAAAATTTGATGCATTAATGATATTTTTTTAGTTGTAGTAGTTCATATTAGTTCAATAGGCTATTTTGATATTATTGAATGATTTCACATAATATTTTAGTAATTTAACTTCTAAAATGATATGCTCAATGATGCCAATGAATATATTTTTAAAAAATAATTTAATTTTTTTCTAAAATCCAAACTTGCACATTTTTTCTATTAACTACAAGTGCATCCAACACACCACATCTATCTCAAGGAAATAACCTTGAACTATGTGATATTTCAAATAAGTTTATAACAAATTAGTTCTTCCTACTTAAATATTTTTTCCTTAGTGCTACATGATGAATTGTCATTGTGTCGCATCGATGGGCCCCTATTAACGTGACCTTGGGGCCCTATCAATGGGGCCCCCTTGACATGGCCTCATCTACGTGATGTTGCCTCATCGATGGGGCTGCATTGACGTAGCATTTGTTGCATCTATGGGGCCCCGTTGACATAACTCTAGAATAAAAACTATAAATACATGCTCACCAATTGTGTTTATGAGGTCATGTGATAGTTGTAGTAGAGCTCTTGCAATTTTTTCATTTGAAAGTTAGAATATTTCTCTAAGTGCCCACAGCAGAAGTCAAAAAGTGTATGTTTCTTTATTTGAGCATTGTTGTACTTGAACACACCAATGTGAACAGAAATAAAGATGAGCCTTTTAATCAAACCTTGTAGCATTTGGATTAGATTAATAATTTATTTATGCATTTATTGTTTTTATTAATTATGCAATTAAGTAAGCTAAGTTAGACTCCAAGTGATCAGTTAATTAATTAAGCTAAAGAGATTAAACACATATGTACTACCACTTCAAGCATAGACATGTATTCACTTGGTAATCCCAGTAGCGTTATTACTTGGTTCGCCTAGTAGCATAGTGCTTGGTAATCCTAGCAGTGGATACATGGGTTCATGATGTGTACAAAAAGTGGGACCAAATGCTTGTGTTAGGACTAGTTAGAGATTAGTTAAATAGTTAAATTAAATTAGTTATTAAAATACTTCAATTCTCTAGTTTAAGCACTAGGAGCATAAAACATAAAATAATAAAAATCATATGTCTCGATTACACTTAATCATCCCTTTGTGCAACACAAGTGTAATTGAGAAGACAATGAATGGCTGTTAGGGCAAAGTTCACTTTCTAGAAGACTAGTGTGCTGGAAGACATAGAGTTTGCGGAATGGCTATTAGGGCAAAGTTCACTTTCTAGAAGACTAGTGTGCTGGAAGACATAGAGTCTGCGGAATTTGATTGGATCACACATGAACGCTTCGTGATTTGTAAGGTTGGGCATAGGGGTACCTCTCACCGCTCATCATTGGTGCCATTGTTGAGGAATCTTTTTGTTTGAAATGTTTACTATTTAGGTTTAGTGAACATCATTAACATCATTGGACGAACCTAAGGTCAAAATCATTCTCGAATAATATAATCACATAAGCACATCGACATTTTATTTGTATTGCAAAATTTCTTCTTCTCATAGGCATGATGATGCCAAACCACTAATTTCTCAAGAATGCAAGGTGGTATATACTCATCCAAATGAGTATGTGCTTGATTTCACCTTCATCCTGCATTAGGATGAACAACTGCGATGGCGTGATATGGAAGGCAACATTGTAATGCCTCTTGATCAATTTGTGTCTGTGATGTTGCTTCAAACTCTTAAGAAGTTAAGCATTCAAGATCTTCAAGAGGAGTACATTATGCATGATTATGCTTATCGAGATTACCATCCTACTAAAACACAACGTAGGAGAGATCAACACTAGGAGAAGCACCATGAGTTTGTGAAGGGAAAATGGTTCACCAATCCCTTATTTCTGCTTAACCAAGATGACAAAGAGGACCCTTCCTTTGGGGGCTCTTACATTAAAAATTCTCAACCTCTTGTTACTGGTGATGGGGGTGTGGCCCTAAATTTGCAGTTTACTATCAAAAATCTAGGTTCAGGTAAAGATGGTAGTCAAGGCAGGGGCTTAGACAAGCATCAAGATGATAAGAAAACTAATGAACGTATACATGACAACTAAAAGGAAGTTGGTAGATACCATGGTGGTGGTAGTTCTCCTCCCTCTTCACCCTCTTCATTTGCATCTTCTTCTTCCTATTCTAGTTCTAAAAAATGTCATACAAGGAATAACTATGATGAAGATGAACAACAAGACAATAATGATGGTCGTTAGGCCCATAATGATCGAAGGGGTAACAAAGGACATCATCAGTGACAATGAAGTAATGATGATGATAAGCCTTTGCTAGTAACTTAAAGCATGCTAAATATTACAAAGGTTGTAAAAGTTCCAAGTAGGCATGTGAAAGATAGTTGGATTAGATGACTTGATATGAACAATATTCCCAGATTTGAGGGGGGATATAATTTTGATCCACAAACACATATTCAAGCTTTTCATGATGCTTGTTCCTTACAAAATATTGAAAATGATTGATAGAAAATAAAACTATTTCCCATGAAACTCATCAAGGAAGTAGAAAGCTGGTACCGATCCTTGGAGTCGGAATCCATCTGCAAGTGGAGTACAATGCTAGAGCTATTTAATGATAAGTATCAAATGTACTCTAAAGTGTCTAATTTGAGAAGACAAACCCAAGGATGAAAGCAAGAAAACCATGAATGCTTGGATGCTACCATGGGTAGATACTATTCTCCTATACACTAGTGCCCTGGCCATGATTATGGGAACAACTTCACCATATCATAGATGGGCTTAGATCAGAAACAAAAAGAACTCTTGGGGTCTATGTCCAAGGAAGACTATCCAAACTCAGAGCCTATCAGATTTAAAGGCTAATTAAGCAGGTAGCAAAAAAAGAAGAAGAGTTACAGAAATGTGAAAGTGCAGAGGAATACAATAGGGACCCTTCCATCAAAAAGAGGGAGGTTCAATTTTTTGACAGTGAGGAAGAATCATCTCTTGATGTGGTGGAAAATAGAAAGACCTTGCTAATAAAAAAATCTATGTCTGAAATTTTAGCTAAGGTGGATAAAATGTGGAATTTGTTGGATAAAAAATTCCACACTGCTCTAAAAATCATTGAAGAATCAATAGAGAAAAGTAGTGATCATAACCACAAGAGGCAAAAAGAAGCTGAATGTGCCTACTAAAGGTGTAAAAGCAAGATTGCTATAGTAGATGAAGTTGCAGAAATTGAGTCAAATGATGATCGTGGGTGTGACATCTGCCAATATGAACATCCTAAAGGATGTTATCTCATTGTGTCATACTTATAGGAATCTAGGGTGTATGCTCTAAATCCACAACTAGCAAGAAGGTAAGCACCTAGAAGGTTGCCTGATCCTCAAGGCAATCCCAAGTAGTTTCAACAATAATAACAATATTATCTAAGTGGAACTCCATTACAACCATATGAGTAATATCAATAGTGGCACCAACCACAGTCATGGGGGATGCCACCACCAAGACAACAATACCCTTATAGGCAACCGGATCCATATGGGTATTGCGTTCAACAACCGCTATCTCCACATGACTCTTCCAGTCTCGTTTCTCCTTTCCAACATCACTACCACATACCCAAATACTACAAAGCTCATTCTCTTTTCTTGCTCTTGTTTTTGCACATGTTTCTTAACCCTCAACCCAACTATTTCCTCCTCCATCTATGTAGGGTGAACTTCCAACTTAGCCATAGCAACGTAATGCTACCATGGCTGTCAATTTATAACTGGTTGATCAACCAAGGGGTTTAGAACCTTATGCCTATAAAAGACCATTCTTCTGACCCAACAACCCTACTAAGCCCTCACAGACTTAGGCAGTTGATCACCCTACTCCTACTTCATCCTCTGCAGATCATTCCATCAGATCCTCTTCAAACCAAATGCCACTCAAAATCCATACTGTTATGCTCATCTATGTTGTATTTGACTAGCTTTGGGCTGGTGACTTTTCTAGGAAATTAGCTGATCCTAAAAGTCCTCTTATCTATTTACAAATTGCTAGAAATGAATCGTGTAAGGCTCTTCTTGATTCCAGCTCCAATGTGAACTTGATATCTCATGAGATGTATACTTCCTGGAACCTACTACCTCTCAAGGAGAGCAATATCAAATTGGAATTGGTAGACTAGTCTATCATTGTTCCATTGGGACTAGTTGAAGACACTGTAACCATTATCTGTGGGTGGTCTTATCTTGCCGATTTCTTGGTAATCAAGGTTGAAAACTGCAAGGGGGATTTCCCAATTATTATGGGAAGGACATGGTTAAACACTATTGATATAATAATGGACATCAAAGATCTTTCCTTGGAGATATCAAAAGAAAATGCATTTGAAAAGATTGAGAAGAGACGAGTTCCATGCATCGTGTACAATAATACAAGGTGCAATTATGTGGAAAAGATCTAGTCTATGAAACAAGCATCTATTTTCACATGCAAGCATGGTGCATATGAGGCAAATATTCAAAGGTGTCTATACATAGCATCCACAAAATAAGAGGGCACCTAGTGGTTGACCACTGATTTTGACAGTAGCACAATGTGCATAGAACCACTAAGAGCTTGACATGCGCCTATGTTGTAGGCATGGATAAACTAGAGCAAGTTCATCACCAACTCTCTAATGATAAAAATGCTGATACCAATTTGGAAGAATTGGAGATCCTTTAGAGTTTTAAACAAGAGCCCCTAGGGTTAAAAACTCTACCTACTGGCCTAGAATATGCATTCTTGAAAAATGACAAGCTGGTCATACTTATTGTCAAACTTACTCCTAATCAAAAAGAAAAACTATTGAAGGTGATCAAAAAATGACCAATAGCCTTTACTTGGTCATATCCTAAACTCACTGAAACTGATCCATAGATATGCTAGCATTGCATTTATGCTGATCTATCCATGAAGCCAAGGAGGCAACCACAACAAGGGCTAAACCAAAAATTGAAGAAAATCATCAAAGAAGAAATTAAGCAACGCCTTAAAGTAGGGTTCATCTACCCCATTGTAGATAGCAAGTGGATCAGTCTAGTCATCATAGTGCCAAAGAGAGATGGCAAATGGCAGGTTTGCATCAACCTCAAGCTGTTAAACATGGTAACATTCAAAGATCATTTTCCATTGTCATTCGTTCATCAAGTGTTGGAAACCATATCTAGGCATTGCTATTATAGCTTTTTAGATGGTTATAGTGGTTATAACCAAATCTAGATTTCACCAAAAGATTCAGCCAAAACAACATTCACAAGTCCTTGGGGGATCTTTGCATATTGCAAGATGTCTTTTGGTCTATGCAATGCCCCTACTACTTTCCAACGCCTGGTCTTGAGTATCTTTTAGTAGCAAATAAGTAGTGGAGTTGAAGTCTTCATAGATGACTTCTCCACTTATGCGCTACATTTGAGCAAGCGTTGGACCACCTTGAATAAGTACTAAAAAGGTGTGTGGAAATAAATCTATGGCTCAATTAGCCAAAGAGCCATCTCATGGTCCAAGAAGGCATTGTATTAGGGCACCAAATTTTGCAAGAAGGGATCAAGGTAGATCCCAAGAAGATAAGGGTCATCCAAGGAATCACCCTTCAACCAGAAACTATCAAAGATGTTTGATCATTTCTTGAACACACTGGTTACTATCAATGATTCATAGAGAATTTATCTAAGATCGTGAAAGTGTTGGTCGAATTGAAAAAGAAAGATGCTTCCTTCATTTGGACTAATGAATGTGAAAATGCATTCTAGAGTCTCAAATAGAAGCTTGTAGAGACCCCAATTCTACAAGCACTTGACTAGTCTAGACCATTACATATCATGATAGATGCATCTAACTATGCCTTGGGAGTTGTGCTTATGTAGTTGGATGATAAGAAACGTCCATATTATATCCACTACACAAGTCAAAGCATTGTGGTTGCACAAGTCAAAGCAATGTGGGTTCACAACTAAATTACACCACCATGGAGAAAGAACTAATGAAGGTGATGTATGCTCTAGAAAATTTTAGGCACTATGTGCTTGGATATAAAGTCTTTATGCACACTAATCACAGTGTCATCCTCTTCCTTATGANGTACACACCAGTGAACCAGGCCATTGGCACACACCTTGTAAAGGTGTCCATTGATTTNTAATGGACACCTTTACAAGGTGTGTGCCAATGGCCTAGTTCACTGGTGTGTACCTAAGGTAGATCAATTGTGTGTTCTCCAAGATGTTCATGAAGGTCCTTGTGGGGGATACTATGCTGAAAGATGCATGGCTATAAAAATCTTGATGACAACATACTATTGGCCCACAATCTTTAGGGACGTCCACCAATTTGTCCAATCCTGTGAACATTGTCAAAGGGATGGTGGGATGATCACATGAATGGAGGATCCTCAATAGTGGATTTAACCATTGGAATCCTTTAACATATGAAGCATAGATTTCATGCATCCTATCACACCCATGTCCAACAAGAAGGTGTATATAATTATCGCCATTGACTACTGTACCAAATGGGTAGAAGCAGCAGTTGTCACCAACTGTACATCATCCACTGTTGCTCGATTTGTACAACCAAATGTTGTGAACAAGTTTTGGGTGCCATGTGCATTGATTTCTAATAATGAAACCCATTTTACAGGTGCCACTTTTCGAAAACAATGCTTGGGGGTTGAACATAAATTAACATCCTATCACCCGCAAGCCAACGGTCAAGTAGAGGTGACTAACATAGAGATTATAGAGATTTTAAGAAAAACTATTAGCAAATTTAGGAGAGACTAAAGCATAAAAATAAATGATGCCTTTGGGCCTACTGCTCAACATGGAAACTCTCTATTGTCTACTCTCCCTACAAGTTGGTGTACAGAAAACTTCCAACACTCCCAATTCAATTCAAGCTCTGTACACTCTTAACAACTTGTGACTTGGATTTTGACTGAAGTCTAGCACAAAAAGAAAGATGGATCAACCTTAATGTGCTAGATGAAAATTGATCGGTAGCCCTATATTTGAATGAAGTACACAAGGCATTCAACAAGCAATGTTATGATCTTAGAATACGGAAAGTAAAATTCCAATTGAGAGATAAAGTTCTCTACTAGAAACCCATACATGTACCTCAGAAAATCAAATTCCAAACATTATGGAAGGGACCTTATATAATTGATGAAACCTTTCCTTTTGGGATCATGATCATATACAAACCTGAGTGCCCAAACAAAAAGTAGTTGGTTAACATCCAATAGTTAAAGCCTTTCCACAAGCCAAAGCCAATGCAATAAATACCTCAATGAATGGGCAACCACACTCAATTTTTTGGATCTCCTCTTTTTAACTCAATCATGGGGGAGATGGTCATTCATGCTAACCATATATATGGCTCCTAATATTTTTTTTACACATTTTTGACTTTGCAATTTGTTTATTTTACACATCTTTTTCCTATTTAATACCAATTTTTTTACACTATCATTGGTACATTTAAATTTTTCTTGAATATTTTACACTTTTTTGTATATTTTACTTTATTTTTAGTGTGATTTTCTAATTTTTGCTAATAAATGTACTTTGTGCCAATAAGACATAGTGGTGTTGTAGCTATTACTAATGGTGGTTTGTGCTTAATTTTTTGTTTGCTAATGTCTAGTTTCTATTTCTAAATTTTTGTACCAATGGCTAAGTCATGGTTTCTTTTTCATAGAATAGGTAGTGAGTTCATGACATTCACCCATTTACAAACTCAATGATTTTCCTTGTTTTGGAAGTTTGAGGTCCCTTTTCATTAAACAAACTTTTAATAAATTATTGACCTTAGTAGTTTTTGGAACTGGGAAGGATTCAAAAGTTTACATAGGGTGTGACTTCAAGGGAACTCAATACTCTTTGTACTCTTCTACTTGCTTTGGTGCATGACTATTTTCATGGACTTCTTACTGTTTCATGTTAACCAATAACATGAAGTTAAATAAAGTTTTTGCATGGTGTGGTTCCCATCCAAAAAGAAAGAAAAAATAAAACAAAAATAAAATTTAAAAAAAAACATGATGAAAATTTAAAGCACACCCCTTGGATAAATAAATGAGCTACAAGCACTAGTTATGGAACTCGAAAGACATGTTACCCATGCTTGAAGGTCCCCTCTTATTAAGGTGCTCTCTCACTTTTTAATTTTCTTTTTTCATCTTTATGGAATGGTGGTTGTTCTATGGAAGCACTCTTGTTTCTTGAGGGGGTGGATCGATCTTGGAGTGGTGATGTGAAGTCACCAAAAGTGGTCGGTTTTGGTATGGACGAAGGATGGATCTTCTCAGGTCATTTAAACACAAAATCCACAAGGGACTTCTTATGACCTCAATTTGAAATTCCATTCCACCTTCTCCATCATTCATCTATGCTGCTCATAACTCACCTCATTGTCGATGTCCATGTTTTTGATTTGGTGTCTTTGTCTGATGTGCTTGAATTCTTTGGTAGAATCTTCTAAGTTTTGGTACTTAGCTTTCATCAACCATTAATAGCCTATGGGGCCCATTGACTCCTTAGGTTGAGGTTATGCAAGGATAAACAAGGAATGTGCTTGCTATGGGGAGAACCTACTTGCATATCTCTTGGTTGGGTTTGTTAAGCACCTTATCCTTAGGCATTTTTGTAATCAGAATCTTTCGTACATCCATCTTTTGCATCAAACCTTGTACTTCTTTACATATTTTGTCATATACACACATTCTCCATCAACATTTTCAATTTTTGAGCTTTCAAAGATCCTTTTCAATGATTTCATCATATTCTTTTTTTTTTGTGAGACTCCATGGACTCCAAGTTCATTAAAAAATTCCTTGTATTTTTCAAGATATTCAAGTGAAAATTTTGTCTACAGGCTTTGTATACGAGGCCCCATCAATGGAGCCAATGCGTATACAAGGCCCTGTATACATGGCCTCATCAACATACCAAAAAATAGTATAAATATGTGCAATCCCCCTTTGAAATTTTTGCATTTACTCACAAACGCCAAGGAAGTTTTTGAAGTTTTCAAAGCCCATAACCTTCCAGAGCCCATAACCTCCTAATCGTTTATCTAAATCACTTAATTCTTCAATCCTATAGCTATTGAAGGTAAGCTCTTAATCATGAGGGCCACAAATGTGCCATTTTTGACAGAAAAGTTTTTGCCATTTTTTCTAACTCCCACAAATGTTTAACTCAAAAATTAACATTTAAACACCAAATTATAAAGTTAAACTCTTCTAACGAGCTCTGGTGACACTTATAATGAAAATTAATAAATAAAATAATAATAAATATCAATCTAACATGGTCCAATCTTAGCAAAATATAACTAATTGACTAGATAAGGTGCTCAAAATATTCAAAGTTATACATTATATCTACTAATCCATGTATGTGTTGTGACTGCATATGGCATTGAAAGGTAAACACACACAGAAAGAAGGATCATCTCAACCAAGGAAGAAATGACCAAGAATAGGAAGGGGCCAAGAACAAGTCTAAGAAGAATCGCTTGCAATCCATACCATAGGTCCTATTAGGGAAGAGGCCAAGGTGGAATCTATTTGTTAGATTCTAGAACTAGCAGTTGAACATTCCCACCAAGATGAGGCACCAGCTTAGCAAGCAAATCTTGAGGTGACCTTGATAGAAGCCAACCTAAATCAAATCGGATCAAGTGAGGTCTAAAAAATAATGCTCTAGGAGTTAAACTTTACCCCCTTCCAAGAGCAAGCACCTAAAAAAGTATAGGACCAACTGAAGGCCTCTTCCATGTGGCCAATTATCATTTCTATTCAGGAGTGGCACATGGGAGAGAAATTCTTATTCTGGAACAACAAGTAAGCCTATTCAATGGTCAAAATCAAGGACATCTCAGTGTCTTACTTAGTGTAGGCCATTGCTGAAGTGCTTGGGTTGCTAGAAACAATGACAAGTCTTGCTAAGATTCCAATGTAGGTGGAGCCTAGCATTAAGAAGGAATGGATGTGACGGTGCTATGGTGTCGATCACAAGGAGTTTGACATACTCACACTAGCAGAATGGATCCATTATAAGATTACAGCCTTTCACCTAAACCCCACGGTGAGGCCCAGCAAAATCACCATCTTTTCTACCTATGCATGCACCAATCTGAGTGGAAGATTCCCTGTTAGCCTTCCACAACTAATCTACCTGGAGATGGAGAAGTGATTTAAAGAAAATGAATGTGGATGGAAGACACTTCCCTTCCCATGCCTCATCACAAAACTTTGTTAGAGGGGAAGAATAGTCTATTATAGAGACAAGGTTGTTAGGCATGCTTCGACCACTAATTGAGCAGAGATGATGAAAGATAAGATGCATGTAACGATCATTCAAGAAGAGGCACAACAACCACCACCTGTAGCTGCCACTCAAATAACTATGTCAAATGTCGTTGCAACAACCCAATGGTTGCACAAATATCAAGAATGGATCTTGAGTGAACAATAACAATGAGTAGGCACAAGTGATGGGGATCCATTTGTGTACCAGCCAATGGTGAGTCACCTAAATGGGGTGGCCTAAACAATCAACCTGATGGGGAAAGGTGGATCTATTTTCTTAGACCAATGAATGCAATTGTCTGCAAGGTTCAATCCTAGCACTAAAGAGGTCATGGTATCTCTCATAGGATAGCAGCCACTCCCAAAAATCTCTGGGAAAGTCACAACCTTCTTGGTGCACTTGGAGGAAGGTGACGAGGCAACAGTGCCAGTGATGTAGCACTAAGGACATGAGATAGTAGCAGAGGTAGTTGCTAATAGGATTAATGAAATACTCAATGCACCTGTGGCATTTGTAGTAGATGCCACTACACTCAAGGATGTGTAGATGTCCTTAGGAACCATAAGTGATAAATTAAGTGCAACTTAGCATGAAGAACTATTGGACCAACTGGTGGAAACTAGGCAACTACTTCCAGATGTATTCAATCTTATGGATAGTATCATTGTAACCCAGTTAGAGTTACTAGAGGCAAGGAGCAAAAACATCATTTTGGAAGGGCAACTTGAAATAGCCAAGGAGCTAAAAAAACACTTGGCTGCTAAAGTTGTTAAATTAAGAGCCCAAATTGCTAACCCTACATTTCTCAACCCAGCATTAACAAGAGATGAATTTCTTGAACAACTTCACAGTAGACTGAAAGGGGTTGAGGGTGCAATGGAGATGGTGGTGTTCTACCGATCCTTGGTAGAGGCTACACAACAAAAAATTTAGAAGGCCTTGGATCTAACTTGCTAGGAGAATGTGCAATTGATCGTAGAGAACCATCACCTACGAAATGTTGATGAGCATAAATAATAGTTGATTGACTTTATCCGTCAATAGCAAGAGCAACTAGCCAAAGTGAACACAGAGCTAAGGAGATTGGTAGCTGAAAACAGAAACCTCTCCATGGAGAAGGTTCATGCCCTTCGTCAGAAGATTGCAATAGAGGTATTCACCTGGATATTAAAGGTTCTCAAATTTGAGAGAGTTAAGGATCATTATAGAGATCAAATTGGCCTACAAAAAGAAGTTAATGAAAAGAACATCCTATTAGTGAAGGCAAAAGTAAATGAAACCCTCCTGCAACTCCAGTAAGAAAGAGAAATATGGCAACCTATCATTGATGGGATAGATGCCTATAATAATGCAAAAATCTGCATGAATGAGTTGCAAATTGAGGAGATGATAGAATACATGAAGCTTTCCAATCTCCAATATGCAAATATGGCTATGTGGACTGCCAAATGACTACAATCAGAACTGGAGAAGCAAGTGACCTTCTCATACTTGTTGTACGAAGCAAAGTTCAAGCATCACAAGGACACCAAGAAAAAACTTACGGTGACAAATATGGGACTCAAGGTTCTAAAGGGTAAATCCATTGATCAAAGATCTACTATCGAGAACCTAGCCAAAAGGATGAATGACTACCCAAAGTTGTAAAACACAGTTAGGGCATTTGATGTCAAATGCAAATAATCTGCTACCTATTTCGTCAATGTTAAGGAGTTATTCCTAGTAATACCCTATTCATAGGATATCCCCATTCCAACCCACATTGGTAATGTCACATGGACTATGAACAATCCTAGGAGTAAGGAGTAGAAGATGAAGGCATTACTAGATGTCTTTTGCCTTTCACCAATGGTAGTAGTTGTAGCAAGACAGCCACAGCTACCTCAACCACCACATGTGCCCAAAGCTGGTGAAGGTCCTTCAGAACCTCAGAAACCTCCATCACCTGGGATTGTCTAATCTTCACAACTACCTTCATGCCATCAGAGGATGTGATATCTAGTTTTGAGTAGTCATGTCATGGTTTTTAATTTTGTGTCATGAACACCACAATTTTTGTAATGATGTTGATTTGTACACTTGGGCACTCAGTTTTGTCAAGTTAGTTTATTATGTCAAGAGTTAGTCAATAATCCCATACCTTCCCAATTTTGTAAAGGAACTCAAGTATGAGTTTTCATTCAGTCATGGGGACATGTTGAATCGTCATTATGTCACATCGATAGGCCCTCGTTGACGTGGCCTCATTGACGTGGCATTTATTGCTTCTATGGGGCTCCATCAATGTAGCTCTAGAATAAAAACTATAAATACGTGCTCACCAATCGTGTTTATGCAGGTCATGTGATAGTTGTAGTAGTGCTCTTGCAGTTTTTCCATTTAAGAGTTAGAATATTTCTCTAAGTACTCGCAGTAGGAGCTAGAAAGTGTACAAATCTTTATTCGAGCACTATTATACCTGAACACACTAATGTGAATGACAATAAAGACAAGCCTTTTGAACAAACCTTGTAGCACTTGGACTAGATTAATAATTTATTTATGCATTTATGATTTTCATTAATTATTCAATTAATTAATTAAGCGATTAGTTAATTAATTAAGCTAAATAGATTAAAGACATAAGTATGACCACTTTGAGTGTAAACATGTATTCGCTTGGTAATCCCAGTAGCGTTATTGCTTGGTTTGCCTAGTAGCATAGCACTTGGTAATCCTAGCAGTGGATATGTGGGTTTAGGACGTGTACAAAAAGTGGAACCGAATGCTTATGTTAGTACTACTTAGAGATTAGTTAATTAGTTAAAATAAATTAGTTATTAAAATACTTCAATTCTCTATTTTAAGCACCAAGAGCATAAAATATAAAATAATAAAAATCATATGCCTCGATTACACTTAACCATACCTTTGTACATCACAAGTGTAATTGAGAAGACAATGAATGGCTACTAGGGCAAAGTTCACTTTCTAGAAGACATAGAGTTTGCAGAATTTAACCGGATTGTGCATGAACACTTTGTGATTCACATGGTTGGACGTAGGGGTACCTCTCACTGCTTGATGGGATGCAATATCACATAATATTGCATCCCTCGCGATATCGCATTACGCGATATCGCGTCTTCCCCTGTGATATCACGTATGCGATATCGCGGTGCATCGTCATATCTATAAATAAGGGGCGGCTCTCCCTTGTTTCCTCATCTAGGCCTAGATCGTAGTGAAACTCTAGCAGTTTTTCCACTCTAGAGATAGATTAATTTCCATGTGCCCGCAGTAGGAACTCTGGAGTGAACGGATCTTTATTCGAACAAAAATTATACCTGAACAAAAGTTTTTGTACGGCAATAAAGACGAGCTTCTTGGATAAACCTTGCAGTGCATGGAATAGGCTAATTAGGATTTATTTATTGTTATTTACTATTTTCCATTTACATGCTTTATTAGTTATTAAATCCTTCTTAACCCTTCTCTCCTAGTTAAGTGCCTCAGTACGACCGCTTCGAGCACGTGCATTACGCATGGTGATCCCAGCAACAATTAGCGTTTGGTAACCACGGTTGCATTGGTTCAGGGTGTGTACGGTAAGTGGGAATGGATGCTGATGCTAGGTTAATTCAAACTTAGTTAATTAGTTAGAGTTAGTCAATTAGTCTCTTCAACCCTTCACCTCAATGGCATAGGAGATAAAATCGAAAAAGACATAAAAATCATATACCTCAGACTTACTTAACCATACACCGTGACAACTACAAGTAAGTCTGGGAAGACAACGAATAATTAACCTTAAGTGTTCCATGAGGCATGTAGGCACTTAGTCTGCGGAGTTCGATTGGATCGCACGTGCTATGCTCATATTCATGTGGTTGAGTGTAGGGGTACCTCGCCACTCATCACTACAAAGCACTATGATGTTGAAGTCACCCATGTTATACTCTTAGTAAAAGCTCAAACAACTTTCAACAAAGGACGACAATGTTAATGTTGATGATGTGATTGTTGCTAAAAGGCATAATTTTTTCTTTTTCAAAAAACCTTATGTGCAATTATGTAGCTATTTGAAAAGAGGTTACCTTCCTAGTTTTTGAGGTTAGGTCCACTTACATGAAAAGAAGAAGTTGCCTTGGGTACAACTACTGATGAACCATGATTTCTTAGGCTCCAATATCAGACCCACGATATCGGGTACGTGATATCGTAGCTTGGCTAACGATATCAGATACGCGATATCATGGTTCCTGTGTAAACCTATAAATACCACATTTGGCCGCACAGGAAAGAGTCAGTTAGAGTTAAAGTAGATGTAAGTGTAGAGTCTTTTTATTCATTTTTAGTTCATCTCAACTCTTTTCTTAGTGCATGCCCGCAGTGTGATGATTGTAATTGTATGGAACCTTTATTCGAGTGTGATGTACTTGGACACACACATGACTGGCAATAAAGATTGAGATTACTTCATCATTGTAGCATTCACTTAGTTTTAATTGCTTATTGTTACTGTTATTTATTGTTTTCCTAATTAACATTTCTTACCCTTCATTTACTATCCTTGTTATTAAACACGAAAGGAGTACGACTTAATCATGAGCATTTAAGTGTGACTACTTGGTAACCTAGTAGCGTATCTAGGAGCGCTCAAGTAATACACACTTGGTAATCCCAGAAGTAGTACACGAGGTTCAAGATGTGTATGGATGATTAAGGACGAATGCTCATTGCACTTAGGCTAGCTTAGATTCTCTTCTTTCATTTCCTCTTAGCTTAAAACAAAGTTATTTTCCATTGCCTCTAGGAGTAGCACTAGTTTAGGATCACATCATACACCTCAATCTAGACTAAACCATACGTGACAAAGAAAATGCTAGTTTAGGTGGGAAGACAGCAAACTGCGATCAACGTGTAACTATCTAGATACCACAACTAGCCCATCTGCAGAGTTCGACCAGATCATGCGTGAATGCTCGTATTCGTATGGTTGAGTGTAGGAGTACCTCGTCACTCATCATTGGCACCGTTGCCAGGGATGGTGCTAGTTATTTAGATTAGTTACATCATCCAAGATCACTGTAATGAAGCCTTGACAATATATCTTTTAGAAAGAAGTAATTGCGAAAAATTCACACACAAATTCACAACAATGTCTCTCTCACAAGACTATGATAATGCAACAACTAGTAAAGTAATTCATTGGAGAACCAACAAATTATATGATGATGAAGACGAAATCTGGAGTACTCAATCTGATGCAGGGGTCTCCTATGTACATAAACGAAGACAACATCGTTCCAACTCACAAATTCATAACCTACCTAGTGACGATGAACCCCTGCTGGCCACTAAGAGCCTAATGCATATACAAGAGGCTGTTCAAATATCCTGCAAGCATTATATGCAAAGCCGTCTACCTAGGCTTGATTTAAATAACTTTTTCAAATTTTCAAGAGACTATGATTTAGATCTGCAATATCATTTACAAGCCTTCCATGATGCCTATGTATGGAACAATATTGATAATGGGTGGAAAAAACTTAAGCTCTTTCCTACAACA
>MNCI01027317.1:307057-317753 GCA_015680685.1 Gnetum montanum
AACCGGATCTAGAGAAAACACTTGGAATGGAGCAGCACTGAAGCAGCTATGCAAGAAGCAGAATTGATAATGCGCTTATGGATGGACAACGGAAGGCGCAATCTAGGCGTTGGCAGCAGCAAGACTTTTCTCTCTTCTTCTCTTCTATTCTCTCTCCTCTTTTCTCTCAGCTACCAAATGTGGCCTGATGTCATTGTAATAAGGCGTTCACCCTTGTTGTCATGAACACTAGTTTTGTCAAGTCTTGTAATAATGAACCGTTCACATGTCATTCCATTAGTTCCATTCCCCTCAATAATCCCATACCTACCCGATATCATTGTAAGGAACTCAAGGACAAGTTTTCATTCAGTCATGGGGGTATGATGAGACGCGATATGCACAAGCCGTGATATCGCGGCCGCCGCGATATCGCATCCCCTGCGATATCGCGTACGTAATATCGCAGTCCACTGCCAAATCTATAAATAAGAGGCAGCACTCCCCTCATTTGACATCCTAGGCGTAAAGTAGCGAAGCTCTAGCGGATTTCAACTTTATTAGTCAAATCATTTTTAATTTTACCATCTAACCAACCAACTAATTTCAAGTATTTAAATTTCTTACATTCAATAAGTTATTGATTTTGAATTCTAATCTTCATATCTTTATTACTATATATACCTTTAAAAATGAAACCTATGTATTCTCTTTACTTCTACTAATCCATAGCTACTTTAATTCTAAGAGACTTCTCCAAGTCTTTGATTTGCATATAATTCTAATACTTTGACCTTCTAACTTGATACATATGATATGATCAATATTTTTTCTTAATAATCATGTTTTAGCCTAGTGTTAATACTATTTATGTTATGTTGATTCATTTTTGGGGGGGTTCAACACCCTTGTTTTCTTTAGTGATAATACTCTTTGATTTGGAAATTCCAAATTATGGGTTTGATTTTGATGAGCAACATTAAGTTAAAAATGTTCTACAAAGGTTTCAGGTTGGCAATATATCCTAGGAGTACATATAGTTATTTAGTTCTATTTTTGACAAAGGTTTTTACTTTTCTTATTACAAGTCTTTGACATGTATAAATAGACTTCTCACAATCCTAATTTCTTACTCTTTCATAAAAGACATGGAAAGTGTTATGTTTTAATAATTACTATCTTCTTTGCTATATTATTTATTATAGTACATTTTTAAAATATTTTGATCCCCTACTTTCTTTATTGTCACTTCTTAAAGTAGCATTTATCTTGAATTATTTATTGCATTTCTTTACTTTACTAGGGATTATCATTTGGAGTGATGATAAGGTGCTCATTTCTCAAGTCAAAGACTTGGGTTCGAGCCTAGGTGTAACCCCTCAAAGAGGTTAGATTTTTTCTCATAGACCAACCCTCTTGGGACGTTGCTTAGTAGGATGAGCACTGTGGCTTTATGTGATGATCCTATTATTTATTTGCTTTACTATCAAGTTTACTTTTGTATGTATTTATTTTCTTTTTTCTTTTCAAAAATGTCCTTTCTAATCCTCTAGATGAGCACTATAGCTTAGGGTGATGATCCTTTTATTTATTGTAGTTTTTTCTTCATTTAGGTTCCACCATGTTATATTAGACATTCTTTTCCTAAAGTTTTGGTTAATGATGAGCAGCGAGGTACCCCTATGCTCAACCATACGAATACGAGTGTTTCACGCACAATTCGGTTGAATTCCAAGGACTAAGTGCCTATGCACCCTCATGGAACAATAACGGGTTGATTAATTGTTGTCTTCCCAAACTTACTTGTATGTCACGGTTGTATGGTTAAGTAAGTTTGAGGCATATGATTTTCATGGCTTTTATGTGTTTTATATCCTGCGCTAGTAAGGAGGAGAGAGAGATAACTAAGTAATTAATCCAATTTAACTATTTATTAGCTAAGTTCTAATTATTCCTAACACCAGTATCCGTTCCCACTTGTTGTACACATCTTGAACCAGTGTAATGCTGCTGGGATTACCAAATGCTAATCATTACTAGGTTACCAAGCACCACACGCATGCTCGAAGCAGTCGTACTAAGTGTAATTAACTAAGAGTGTATTTAACTAAAAGAGTGGTAAGGTGAGGGAGACCATTAATTAACTAGGAAAGCATTAAATAATAATTAACACTAATTAATCTATTTTGTATGCTTCAAGGTTTATTATAAAATTCATCTTTATTATCGTACACAAAGTGTGCTTAGGTACACAATGCTCGAATAAAGATTTGTTCACTCTATGAATCCTTCTGCAGGCACGCAGAAATAATTCTAACTCTAGAGGGAAAAAATGGCAAGAGTTTGGCTAAGGGACTAACTTCTAACTGTTGGAAACCAAGGGCACTGCCTCTTATTTATAAGCAAGGAGGCAGGCCGCGATATCAGGTATCCGACATTGCATGGTTGATCTGATATTGCGGACACGATATCACAGTTCATCATACCCCCATGATTGAATGAAAACTCATCCTCGAGTTCCTTACAAAATATTGGGAAGGTATGGGATTATTAACTGAATGACCATTGATGGTGGAATGGGTTGACTGACTCAGCGTGCCCAATGAACGAATCAACAATACAATACATGCCAACATTAGTGTTCATGACCACAAAAGTGAACACTGTACATAAATGACATCTAGCCTTAGCAACTGGAAGAGAAGAAGGAGAGAGAGAGAAAAAAATGATAAGATGTGTTGCTGCCGATGCCAATATGGCACCTTCCGTTGTTTGTCCATAGCCACGCCACCAACCTTGCTCCTTTCGTAAACATTCCAGTTTTGGTCCATCCTAAGTGTTTCCTCCAGGCCCAGTCCATTGTTGTATGATCACCATCTGCACACACAACATAGTCACAAATGAGCAAGGTAGATAAATCACAATGCAATTGATACCTTACCTCGATGTAAAGTGCATTGGCTGAGTTGTGGTTATGGTAGATACTGATTCTAGAGATTTAACACTGGTGACTACCTAAGGTGCAGGGGTTAGGAAAAATTGAAAAAATTGTGCTAGGGCCCCCATGACTAGGAGCGAACCTCCAATAGTGATAGGATGGAAAAAGATAAGGAATAAGAAAGATGGAGAAAAAGTAACAACAACAACATGAGGAAAATGGATGTCATGGATGGGGATGAAACAAAAAAATTGTTGATTACAGAAAATGTTTAAGGGAAAGAAGTTAACAAATGCACCAAAAAGGAATGCTAGTGGGTCCTTCCCAAAGTAGGCTCATGCCTTTAGTGCCCTAACAGACCCACAAACCAAAGAGTCTGTAGGCTCTAGAAATGTCAATTGGAAGCAAGAGTTAAAAACTTACCTATAAGAAATTACCAAGGAAGAACAATGCATCAACCAAGATACAGACTAATGATAAAATTGACAATGAGGTGAGAAATGGAAAAGAAAGGTGGAGTGTAGAGAATGGAATGGAAACCCAAGAACAAGGTTGTGTAAAGTCCCTTGTGTGTTTCATGGTTAATGTGACTAAGTAGAACTCATTCCAAATCCAGGCTCAACAATCCACATTCAGTGACCTCGCATCAACACATTTAACGAGTTCATCCCCTTGAAGCAACAAGAATGTCTCTACAAAATGTCACCACCATTCCAAGGAGACCGAGATGGAGAACCAGGAAGTGAGAAGGGGCCTTAGTTAGAAGGAACCTTCAAGCATGGGTAACATGTCTTTCTAATTCCATAACCAGCGTGTGTAGCCCAAGTACATTATTGTGTCTAAGGGGTGTGCTTTGAATTCTCACTATTTTTTTTTTGTGTTTTTCGTGTGAGAACCATACCATGCACAGACTTATTTTTATGTACTCAACGTCTAGTGATTTGATGAATGGTCAAAATGGCAGAAAACCCAAGAAAAAAGCATCCAAGCACTCAAGAGAATAGCCAGTACAAATGCATAGAATCCCCTTGAAGTCACACGCTTTTCATCCTTTGAGTCTTTCCTTAGTCTGAGAAATACTCAACCACCAATTTGTTAATAGTTTTATTAGAGAAAGGGACTATATAGTTCCAAGCCAAGGGAGACCATAGGATTTTATGGATGCATGAACATCGTGGACTCATTGCATGTTTAATCAAAAGAAACATACCTTAATATCAACATCATACTTCAAAGGTAAAATCCAAACATTAGCAATCAATATGATATTATTCATGCCACCATCATGAACACTTATTGGGTGACAAAAAAAAAGTAAAGTAATCACACAAAGAAATGGTAAAAATATGAACGATGATGTAAAACAACAACATGTAAAACAAAAATGTGTAAAAAAAACTTAGAAAGAACTCAGGGCCTTCAACAATTAGCAGAGGTGGCCATCTCCCCCATGACTAAGTTGGAAGGAGGAGATCCAAAATAATGAGAAAGGTTACCCACCTACAGACGTAGCATATGTTCTGGCTATCCTAAACTCATGGAAAGGTTTTGTTTGTTGCATGTTGACTAACAGTCTCTTATCTAGGCTCTCAGGTTTGTATATGGTCATGGCTCCTAAAGGAAAAGTTGCATAGATAATGTAAGGTCCTTCCCATAGTATTTGAAATTTCATCCATTGTGACACATGTGTGGGGTTCTAGTAGAGAACCTTACCTCTGGGTTGATACTTAACTTTCCTAATTTTTAGGTCATGACGTTGTTTATTAAATTCCTTGTGCAACTCATTAGATGACATGGTAGCTAATCGGTTCTTGTCTAGCAAGTTAAGAGTCATCAACCTTTGTTTTTGTGCTAGATCAAGGTCAAGGTTGAGGTCACATGTTGTGGCTAGTGTACAGAGCTCAGTTTGGATAGGAAGCATTGGAAGTTTTCCACACACCAACTCATAGGGAGAGTAGACTATAGGGAGTTTCCAGTGGAGTAGTATGCCCAAAGAGCATCATTCAATTTGGTGCTCCAGTCTTGCCTATACTTGCTAATGGTTCTAGTCAGTATCTTAGTAATCTCCCTATTGGTAACCTTGGCTTGACCGTTTGCTTGGGGGGTTGGTATGGTGTAGTTAATTTGTGCTCAACCCCTAAGCGTTGCATTAACTTCTGAAAAGTTGCACTTGTAAAGTATGTACCATTATCGAAGATAAGTGCACGCGACACACCAAACCTGTTGACAACTTGTTGTTGAACAAATCGTGCAACTGTAGATGATGTGCAATCTTTAACAACAGCTACCTCAACCCATTTTGTTAAGTAATCTACAACAACTATGATGTATGCTTTTCCATTGGACATTGGTGTAATGGGCTCCATGAAATCAATTCCCCAAATGTCGAAGGATTCTAACAGTTGAATCCATTGTTGCAGATCCTCCATTCTAGCAGTCATTCCCCCATCATGTTGATAGCATTCACAAGATTGGACGAAGTGATGTGTGTGCCAGAACAAGGTAGGCCAATAATACCCTGCAAGCAGGATCTTAATAGTCGTTTGTCTCCCATCATAGTGACCCCCACAAGGGCCCTCATGAGTGCCTTGGAGAATTCTCAGTTGATCTCTATCAGGAACACACCATCGAACCAAGCCATCGAGACATACTTTGTAAAGTTGTCCATTGATCTCCATAAAGTACTTGGCTCTGTGAAGAATTGTTGTTTCTTCTTAAGATCTAACTCTTGTGGTGTTTGTTGGGTAAGGAGATAGATAAGAATGCTATTGTACCAGTTTGTCTCTGTGGGTGATTGGTCATTCACTACACCAGCAAAGAGGAACTCATTAGGGAAGTGATCGAAAGTAGGATACTCGTCCTCTTTGTTGTCCCAGCACAATTGAGATAAATGATCGGCAACTACGTTCTTGGTGCCTTTACAATCGATCATCCTTAAATCGAACTCTTGTAGGATTATCAGCCATTGTATAATACAAGGGCTTACCATTGGCTTATTCATAAGGAACCAGATTGCACTATGATCTGTGTGTATGAATACTTTGTATCCCAATACATAGTGCCTAAATTTTTCTAGTGTAAACACTACAGACATTAATTCTTTTCTTTAGTAGTGTAGTTAAGTTGTGCACCAGCTATACTTCTACTTGCACAATGGATGTAATAAGGGCATTTTTGATCATCTAACTGTGTAAGTACAACTCCTAAGGCATAGTTGGACGCATCAGTCATGACATGGAACAGTCTGGACTAGTCAAGAGCTTGTAGAATGGGTGTTTCTACCAACTTCTGCTTTAGAGTTTGGAAAGCTAGTTTGCATTCCTTGGTCCACTCGAAGTGTATGTCCTTTTTTATTAGCTCTACCAATCGTTTTGGAATCTTCAAAAAGTTCTCTATGAATCTCCTATAGTAGCCAGTGTGTCCAAGGAATGATTGAATATTTTTGACAATTTTTAATTGATGGGTAATTCCTTGGATGACCTTGATTTTCTCAAGGTCTACCTCTATCCTTACATGTGAAATTTTATGCCCAAGTACTATGCCTTCTTGGACCATTAAATGGCTTTCTGCTAGTTGAGCCTTAGATTAGTCTCTACACATCTTTTTAGCACTTGCTCTAACCGATCCAAGGCTTGATCAAAGCTTGCTCCGTAAGTGGAGAAGTCATCCATAAAGACTTCCACACCATTTCTTATCTACTATTGAAATATGCTTAGAACTAAGCATTAAAACGTGGTAGGGGCATTGCATAAGCCAAACAATATTTTTTTTATGTAAACGTTCCCTAAGAACTGGTGAGAATAGTTTTGGCTTGGTCTTCTAGGGCTATTTGTATTTGGTTGTGTCTACTATAGCCATCCAGAAAACTATAATAGCGATGCCTTGCGATTGTGTCTAAGACTTGGTCAACAAATGGCAATGGAAAGTGATCCTTGAATGTTTCCATGTTTAGCAGCCTAAAATCTATGCACACCCTCCATTTGCCTCCCTTTTTAGGCATGATTACTAAGGGGCTAACCCATTTGCTATCAGCAATGGGGTGTATGAACCTAGCCTTTAAAAGCTATTCAATTTCTTCTTTCACTACTTACTTCAACTTTGGGTTCAATTGCCTCTGTGGTTATTTTCGAGGCTTTATGGAGGAGCTAGTGTAAATTTTGTGTTGGCATATCCTAGGACCTATTCCAGTTAATTGCAGATATGGCTAAGCAAAGGATTTTGACAACTTGTTTATGACCTTGAGCAGACTTTCTTTTTGTTGTGGATTAAGTCTTGCGTTGATGATTACCGGTTTTCCATTCTTAAGGAACATGTACTCCATACTGGTGGACAATGGTTTTAGCTCTAGGGGCTCTTATTTAAATTTCTTAGGGATTTCCAACTTCCCTCAGTTGATGTTTTCTAAGTTAGGACTGGGAAGTTGGCAGTGGACTTGCTCTAATGCATCAATGCTATATATGTAAGCGCAAGTCAAACCCTTAGTCAGTTCCATGCATATAAGTGAGCTACTTTCTTGATTAGCTATCAGCCACTAGGTGTCTTCTTATCATGTGGCTACTGCATATAGGCACCTTTGTATGTTGATCATTTGTGCACACTGATTGCATGCAGGCAATGTTAAACTCTGCACTACCCATGATCTCTGCATGCAATTGCACCTTATGTCACTATATGCGATGCATGGAACCTTCTTCTTCTCAATCTTTTCGAGAGTATTTTCCTTAGATATTTCTAGGGAAAGATCGTAGATACCTAGGCACGCATTGATAGTGCTTAGCCATACCCTTTCCATTATGATTGGGAAGTCCCCCTTACTATTATTCACTTGAATCACCAAGAAGTCAACTGGATACGACCATCCACAAACAGTGGTAACAATATTCTCCACTAATCCCAAGGGGACAGTGATGGACTGGTTAGCTAACTCTAAATATACATTGATCTTTTTTAATGGGGGTAGGTTCTAGGCCTTATACATTTCTTGGGATATTAGGTTGACACCGGAACCTAAATCCAAAAGAGCTTTGCATGACTCATTCCTAGCGATTTGTAGATATATTAGGGGACTCCCAGGATTAGAGAATTTCCTAGGAAGGTGGCTAGCTTTGATCCAATTAGTAACGACATGTGTTAACATGACCATATGCGTTGAATGTGGTGTTACGTTTGAAGGGGGCTCTGAAGCTTTAGTTGATACGAAGGTGTCCAAGACTCAGCCACTTGGGGTTGCAAAGGCTTGCTTGGACTATTGGTTCTGAAGATAGATTTTTTCTTTGTATGGTTGTCAAAACCAACAGTAGGTTGAGGATTAATAGCCCATGTGGTGTTGCATTGCTGTGGTTGAGCAAGGAGTTCACCTTGCATTGTTGGAGTAGGTGGTAATGGAGCTATTGGTGGGAGAGATGCAGCTGGATTGGAAGGATGGTATACTTGTGGAATGTTGCCCCTAGGAGAGGGGGTCCTATAGTACTCGCAGGCTTGGTAGTGATGTTGGGGAGTAATGTGACCAACAGAGTCATGTGGAGAGATTGGATGCTACACGTAATATCCATATGGGTCAGGTTGCCGGTAAGGATATTGTTGCCTTGGTGGTGGCATTCCCCATGATTGTGGGTGCTGCCACTATTGATGTTGCTCAATTGGTTGTGGTGGAGTTCCACTTGGATAATACATTAAAGGTTGGTGAAACTGCCTTGGATTACCTTGAGGATAAGGTAACCGTCGGGATGTTTTCCGTTTGTTTAAATGTGGGTTAAGTGCATACATTCCAAACTCCTGTAAATGTGAGATTATGGGGCAACATCCCTTAGGATGGTCATATTGACAGATCTCACATCCACTATCATCGTCTGTATCTGAGTCCACAACCTCTTCAATAATAGCAACTTTACCCTTACCTTTGTTACGTGCATTTTCTTCTTCTCTCTTTTTCCTTTTGTCACGATCACTACCTCGCTTTCTAGACTCCTCTACTACTTTGACCATAGTTTTAAACCTACTATCCAGGGAGTCCCACATTTGGTCTACCTTTGCTGATACTTCTGATGCTAACTTTTGGATAGGCAAGGTTTTCCTATTCACCATCTCTTCGAGTGGTGACTCTTCCTCATCCTCACAAAATATTACTCCCTTCTTTTGGAGGGAAGGATCTCGGTTATATTCTTTCGCACTCTCTTTTTTTCATAGCTCACCTTCTTCCTTAGCAACTTGCTCCAGAAATTTGTGAATTTGATGGAACCTAAGCTCATATAACCTTCCTTAGACATAAGTCCCAAGGGTTCTTCTTGTTTCATGCCTAAGCCCATCTACGAGATGGCATAGTTGATCCCACTACAAATAACCATGGCCAAGACAACGATGTAATAGTTCATAATAGCAGCCCATGGAAGCATCCAAGGGTTCATGACTTCCTTGTTTCCATCCTTGGATTTGGTTTTGCAGGTTAGACACCCGGGAGTATGTTTGGTACTTATCGCTGAATAGTTCTAACATAGTACTCCACCTACGAATGGATTCCAGTTCTAAGGACCAGTACTAGCTTTCAGCTTCTTTTATTAGTGTCTATGGGAACAACTTAAGCTTTTGCCACTCATTTTCTATGTTTTGCAAGGCACATGCATCATGAAATTCTTGTAAGTGATTTTGAGGATTAGTGTTATATCCCCCTTCAAATCATGGAATGTTATTAATGTCTAACCTCTTGATCCTGCTATCTTTTTGGTGCCTTGTTGGAACTCTCACAGCCTCAGTTATATCTAGCATGCTTCATGTAGTGAGTAGGGGTTTATCATGATCATCTCGTTCATAATGTCTATGGTGCCTACGTGGTTCCCTACTCTCTCTTCGTCTATGGCATGATTCCCTAGAGTGTCCTCATCCTCTTCCTTTGTTTTTCCATTTGTGGCTTCCACTTTTGATGAGTGGTAAGATACCCCTACACTCAACCATACGAATACGAGCGTAACAGGTGCAATTCGGTCGAACTCTACAGACTAAGTACCTACATGCCTCATGGAACACTTAAGGTTAATTATTTGTTGTCTTCCCAAACTTACTTGTATTTGTCACGGTGTATGGTTAAGTAAGTCTGAGGTATGTGATTTTTATAGCTTTTCTGGTTTATCTCCTATGCTGACAAGGTGAAGGGTTGAAGAGACTAATTAACTAATTTTAACTAACTTAAGTCTTAATTAACCTAGCATCATCATCCATTCCCACTTACCGTTCACACCCTGAACCAATGCAACCTTGGTTACCAAACGCTAATCGTTGCTAGGATCACCAAGTGTAACACACATGCTCAAAGTAGTCGTACTAAGGCACTTAACTAGGAGAGAAGGGTTGAAAGAGATTTAATGACTAATAAAGCATGTAAATGAAAAACAATAAATAAAATCCTATTTAGCCTATTCCATGCACTGTAAGGTTTATCCAAGAAGTTCTTCTTTATTGCCGTACACAAACATGTATTCAGCTACAATATTTGCTCAAATAAAGATCCGTTCACTTTGGAGTTCCTACTATGGGCACATGGAAAATATTCTATCTCTGGAAAGATAAAACTGCCAGAATTTCGCTAAGGGTTTAGATCTAGATGAGAAAACAAGGGAGAGCCGCCTCTTATTTATAGACTTGGCGGTGCACCATGATATCGCGTACGCGATATCGTGAGGGACGACGCGATATTGCGGCCCATGCAATATCACATCCCATCATACCCCCATGACTAAATGAAAACTCATCCTTGAGTTCCTTACAAAATATTGGTAAGGTATGGGA
>MNCI01027317.1:326410-340775 GCA_015680685.1 Gnetum montanum
GAGATTTGGCGACGGACCGCGATATCGCGTACGCGATATCACAGGGGATGCGATATCGCGGCCTGTGCAATTCGTGTCTCATCACTAAGATTTTGTAAAGGTTTAGTTATTTAATTTAATGCATATGATTAATTCTTTTATGTTGTTAGATGCATTTCAATACATTAGCTCTAATATTCTTGGTTAAATCATAGGATTACATTACTATGATTATTGTTGTTGTTCTTATTGCTAGTTTCTTACATAAGTGAATGTAATCTATGTGTCAGGATATTTTGTTAAAGTTTTGTACCCTTTATCTTACTATTGTTGGAGCTTAGTCATAGATCTATTTTATGTTTTACAATTGAATGTTGAAATCCAATTACCCTAGGAAGTTTTTTTTTTTTTTTTTTTGTCAAGTATCATTCATTTACAAGTGTTTGGCTATACATTTATTTCTTTATGTACATTTATGCTTAATTAGACGCATCTAGTTATGCATATTTTATTTTCATTATCTACATGTGATTATATAATATTTTGTTCATGTAGTAGTTATGGATCCTAACCCCACCCAAACCATATCCCTTGTTACCTTTGTGTCATTAAACTAGGAATTAGAATTCATTTTTAATTATAATTAAATATTGCATAAATCAGCTTTATTAAGGAAGTACCTTAGGATGATGTCCTGCCTAAAATATGACCTTACCGATGTGTCCATGATATTTGAAAACATAGGTTTTGATCCTTGGTTCACTAAAATCGAAATTATGATTTTTGAGATATCACATTTGCTAGTTTGCTAAATTCGGCATTTGAACTAAGCAACCATGATAAGTAATGCTTAGATAAGATTTAAGTGTATGATTAGGTAGAACACTTGATAAGGATCCTGTAAGTTTAAATGAAATTTGATTTGGAGTCCCAATATGCATGTTATGAATGTTTGTATGAAAGGGTATGAGAGAAAGGAGAAAAATTATAAATAAACTTATGAAAATGATTTTGAAAAACAAAATTAAAATTAAAAATCAAAATTGAAAGGTCAACACCGCCATGACAAGCATGTTCACGTGCATAATGCATATAACGTATAAGCATATGATGTATGTTACCTTTTCTTTGTTGCCTCGCGTTTTCTCTATCACCTCGTTCGCCACTTGTTTTTTGCTGCCTGTTTTGCCGTTTAGTTTAACAGTTGTTTTCGCAAAAAAGTGTTATGTCATGTTTTTTCTAAAAGATGTTTTTGTCATTTCTTTTTCATTTTGAAACTAATTTGACTCCGTAGATACACCTTGTCATATTTTGAAGAAGGGTCTCAGGTGTGATAGGGTAGGTAAAGCAAAAATCAATTAAGAACATTAGGCAGGACATGAAGACATAAGAAAATTCTGGAAGCTCTACCGGTACAAATAATGAAGTTTATTTTATTTTCCTTTTATATGGTTGCTCCATATTGCTATAGATTTTCTTTCTCTCTTCTCTACTTCCTAGTCTTCTATTATTCTTCTACAGTTTTAACTATTATGCTGAGATCCTACCGGATTTTCATCATTTTAGGGTTGTTTTTATGAAAAATAATATTTAAATTTTGTCCATACCATTTTCTATCTTTTGAAATTGTGAAAATCTTGCCTCTGGACATTTTATGAATATTTGGGATTTGCTCATGACATAAAAATGATTTTGCAAGAATTTTGTGAAATTTGAGCTTTTATGGATTTTTTGGCCATTTTGGGCACTTTTTATATTTTTAGAATAAAATAATAATATTTGTGGGACCAAGGACCCACAAATCTTTTAGATGCCCTTGCCTGTGCATGTAGTAGTGAAGTGTTCTTTAGTGGAACCCACCGCATGAGAACAAGGGTTGTTAAATCAATTTTCTACCTTGGATTTTGATTCGTAAGTTCATGTGAGACTATGGATTTAGCTGGGCAATGAGCAATTCCTCCCAATGATATGTGTGCCTCAGCTGTTGAGGACGTTAGTAGTGAAGCTATTACTAAAACTGAACCATGAGCGACTTGTTTAGGATTACAAGAATAATCGAATGATAGTAGTGAGGTTATTTCAAGATCAGTATATTCCTTTGGCAAGGAGGGTAACAAAGACTTAGCCTTCAAGATGCCTAAATAAAATATACATTTTTTTGGATTTTCTTGGATGTTTGGATTTCTTTGAATTTTGAAAAATTTTGTGATATTTAAGGACTAAAAAACATTTTTTTCGAATATTTTATTGAAAACCTTTACCTAACCCATATCATGAGACCTTTGGCCTAGAACTTTTATGCTCCATCAGAGGGAAATAAAATAACATTTCTTGTTTGAGGAGTTTTGACTCATCTAATATTTCAATGCAGTGAACTTAGAGTAGGCAAGAAAACATTGGAAGAGGGACATAGGATGAAAGGTGGACCAATTCTATACAAGATGGACCCTCTTAACTTGAAAAGTAATTTTTGTATATTTTATATTTAAGCTATTTACCTATTTTTGTGAATAAATAATGAAGTATGATAGATATGAACTTTTTGTCTATGCCGAATCATGAGATGCAAGGAACATTTTTCATTTTGGCACATGTTATATGTTCAAGAAAATTTAATATTATTTATTATATATTAATATTTTATTATTTAATTTAGTAAACTTAAAATGCGAATAACTTTATTTCTAAATGTTTGATTGAGGCAAAACAAGTGTTGTTGGGATTGTTGTTTGCACACTATTTTATAATGCAACTAGTGGAATTTTTAGAAGATATTCTTTTTGTGGCTATGTAAATCTCAAATTTTCCCTAAATAAATTTTATTTAATTATAGATGCGAGTATTATAAAACTTTGTTGCACCATATTGATCTACTATATTTATGCTTCTAATTAATGATTTTTATATATTTTACCACTTTCTTTTAAGTTAGTAAATCAAGGTTAAATCCAGATGCTTGGGGTTTCATAGCATCTCTATTAGTTATTTATAAGATATTTTATAGATAATTGATAATGGTGTTACAGGGATGAACCCAACCAAAGAATCATAGAAGCTCTAATCAAGATATGGAATGCTTTAATAGTTACATTAAATTTTAAATTTCCTTTTATTTTTCTAAACTTTCTAAAATATTATAATAGAAACTTGTCACCTTGTCTCATTTATTGCAATCTTGACTACTCATTATCTCTTGTTACTATTGACTTTAATAAAAAAATAAAAAATAAAAAAACAAAGAGAAATCTTGAATCTATTTGCAATGGCACACATCTAAAGAAACAAAAAGGTACATGCAAAATATTTTTACAATCTAAAACAACAATTCATAGAAACATAGTTTGACGTACAATCTAAAACAACAATTCGTAGAAACATAGTTTGACAAATTATGTCAAGGAGGCACAACTCACTTATAGCATGCAACTTGTGATTTGCAAGTCACAAGTACATCTTTGCATTGTTGCAGTATGGCAATTTAGACAAAACTTGCTCTGTTTGTGCTTTCCTTAAAGACCCTAAATTTCCCCAAAAATTCAGTACTAAGGCTAGCCAAATTTAAGATTTTAATTTATCTCTAAGATGTATGCCCCATTTAGTAGCTAAGCTGGTCGCTGAAGTGAAAGATGAAGAGTAGAGTATGCACACAAAGACTGTCCATAATGAATATGTATCTTGGCAATCACGTAGCAAATGTTTTATTATCTCTTCAGAATCATTGCAAATATAAAATTTCTTGTATCCGCCATGCTTGGTTCATGCAGGAAAGCTTGAATAGGCAATTTTCCTTTGAAAACATAATATCTTTGACAAGATTATAGATTCTTTCCAATTGTGTAGATCATGGTAAGCCTGACACAGTGGAATTGTCTTCCTATATCCTTCACTGCATAGCTATGATCATTATATAAAAAGTTAAAAAATATACCAATTTTTTATGGCCCAAAGAGTTTCCATTTTGGTGATCCATTAATAAAACTTAAGTCTGCCATATAATTACTTATGTTGCATACCCTTTCTGATAAATCAATTTGAGAAATCAACTTACCCAAAAGAGCAATATTAAATGCAAAAATGGCATATGCTATATTACCCCTTCTTCCATGTAGCATAAAGTGTTTCCCAATTAATTGTGTGCATGGTGTCATCCCAATTAAAGATGTTAGATATTATTAAGTACTATTGTAGGGATTTTAAGATAATAACAAATACATAGAATCTACCTGTAATGTTGATTAGATAAGTAGCAGACGAGCAGCCTCGGATTATAGTTTTAATTTCCACTTTAACACTGGTTTGCATCTTATCAATGACTTCCTCCAGAGGCTAATTCTTATTCGTCCTTTTACAATTTGACAGGAAAAAAGGGAAAAAAATTTAAAAAAAAAACGGCCCTACCCTATATCCTTTTGAATGGGTACCTCTAATTCTTGTGATACTTTATAATTAGACCTGATGCCACTAAAAAATATCAGGTTCCAACCTGATATTATGACAACCATCTGATCTGCCTGTAAGAAAAGAGAGGTATCATCAATGAGCTTTGAATATGTAAATTATGGACATTGTTGAGCTAAGAGGAAACCTGATCTGTAGCCTTCATTCTTAAGTGAGTTTGGTAATATATGAGCCAAGCCCTTCATTACTAAAATAGAAAGAAAAGGAAAGATAAGATCTCCCTAATACAAGCCACTGGTGGCGTGTTAATTTCTTTTCTTCTACCGTTGATTAGCAAGGAAAGTGTGTGCCCATGCAGCATGGTTGAGGTTTTTTTTATCTAATTGTTGGAAAAATTTGAACTTTTTGAGAATCCTGCTGGTGTAAACCCAATTAACGCAATCATATGCCTTGCTCAAGTTATAAGGTGTTTGGGTTCAAGCCTGGGTGCAATCACTTAGAAGAGATTAGACTCTCACTCATTCACTAATACTCCCAAGACCTTGCCTTGGCAAGATAAGTGTTGAGCCTTTGGGTAATGATCCTTTTTATATGCCTTGCTCAATTCTAGCTTGATAGCTAAAGACGGAGAATTTTGTTTGTACATTGATTGGATAACCTCCCATACCACAGGGAAATTCATGAAAAGGTATATTACAGAGGATAAAACGGTTCTTTAAAATGGTTCTTTTATATAAAACAGTGCTGTGACTAAACATTTACCTTTTAGATGGACAAAAATGGGACTCATGCAAGATCTGGTAAATGGGAGAAAATTATGATGATGCATATTTTAACAGTCACACTGGCTCCTAGCTTCACTTAGAAGCACAAATAACATAATAAGAAACTCCCCGAATGCAATTTGAATTCACCACTGCCAGGTGACACGAAGCAGTATATGATACATGAAACACCAGATCTACCCTTTCTAGAAAGGATTTTGCCGAGTGTGTCAACAGAACATCCACATTCTTATCCTTGATCACCTTGTTGATGCCAATGCCCAGAAAACAGTAATCTATTATCTTTACTTGGGGAAAAAAGAATTGGCATATGGATGTAATGGTGGATTTCAGTGCACTCACTGAGCTTCATGTATTCTTTTCTAGAACAGATAAAGCCGGCGTTAGATAATTATTTGACTTGTCTGGTAAATGGGCCACCTGCCATTGCAAACATAATTTCTCAGTTATCTCCATATTCTTTCAATATCTTCTCAAGTTCTACAGTTCTACAGACCAACGCAGATTTTACTCAGATGACTTCACAGACTTACCAACTCATACAGCCCTTCTCCCTGTTCTCGCGTGTACTCGTAGCAGACCTGCAAATAGAATAGCATTAATTTAAGCTTTCTGACAATGTTTTCAATTCATGAAGGATGATATGCAAAGTTTGGTATTCCATAGCATACATCGAAGCTCTTGTTTCTTGCAGTTGAATCATGCAAGGCCTTTACACAAATATCTGCTACATCTGCACAACTGATACCCTAATGCCAGAACGAAACTTTTCCATCAGTTTGAGATCATAATATTATTTATGCTCAATCAGTAAAACAAAGCAGCTTTGTTATGGGTAACTAGAAATGTAACCTGTGTGATTCTATTCCCTTGGTCGAAAACAAGAGCCCGTTGACCTCCGGGTTCCTCCTGAACCACCATAAATCAGTGCTCTTGCAAGTCAGTTTGATTATTCCATTTAACTGATGATATAAACTAGAACTTCTATGTAAATAACTTAAAAACCTTTCAGGCATTAATGAACTTCACTGGATATTTTTACTTTATTGCTATTTGTCCATATTATAAAATATTCCCCCACTATTCTCAAAGTAGGTCTCAAAGTTTATGATGTTCATCAGAACTGCGTTAGCCATACCCTCAATGGACCAGGACGAATAATTGTGTAGCCCAGACCTGATATTCTTAATGCATTCTCTCCAGCCTGCAAGGACCAGGACGAATAATTGTGATACACAAGTATAATCGCTATCTGATTTACTTTTAACTGTAAGAAGAAAACCCTAAAAACATGCAAACCTGCTTGGCTTTTAGAACTCTCTCTTTTCTGCTGGGATCAAGGCCAGAACCTGTGCAAGAAACCAAAATGAAATCGGTTTCTTGCCCTGTCTGCCATAGGAAGAAAAACCCCAAGGTAAGAAAAAGAGGTAAGAAAAAGAGACTATGTTGTCCTGTTCATAAGAAAAAAAATAATCATTTTCTGATTTCCTTGGGTCAACAAACATTCAATTCGTAACCTTAACATCACATTCATGTATAACTGTCCTAAAGGCATTTAACGTTCAGCCTCAAAAGTCTTGCTTCTTTCCTTAAGCTGAACAGAAAATGCTAGCATGCTACAGACCCTTCCTGCCTATAGTTATGCATAAGCCTATAAATACGATGGTTGTAAAACAAAGAAAACTGAAACATGCATATGCATTTTCAAGTCATGGAAAATGAGTAAATGAAAAACTATATCACTTACAGGGAGTGCTTTAATGTACTCTATGGTCAGTTTGAACCTATTAGCATCTTTGACTGCTTTATCAGAAGTTGGACTTGGCCGCTGCATAGATTTAAAGATACATTCATCAGCACTTTCATCTCAATGAAAATGAATAGCTATCTTTGATGCATTCATCACCACTTTCATCTGAATTAACTGGATTCATAAACAAGATAAATAGACCTGCTTTCTAGGTTCAAAACGGATCTTCAAAGTATGCACTAGGAAGGGATCAAGAGGTGGGTCTTCAGTTTTGACAGGACGAAAAGATGAAAATGGCAATCTGAACTGCAAGTATCATGTATAGAAATAGTAAATTATTTGCATTCCTTCATTTGGGAAATTTAAGGAATTAGGCATGCCAGGTTTATCAGTCTCAACTTACCCTGCCAAAGCCCAACCGTGTGGTTATCCGTGCAAAGTATTGCTTACTTTCATATGTGTCATGGGATGAAACAGTTTCAAGAATTATTGTGTATGCTTTTCCATCTCCACCAAGGGAAAACAACAATCCTTCGTACCTTCGTATAATTCAAAGATTATAAGCTGCCCATTCGAGATAATTCATAAAAATTATCATGTAGGCCATGTACATATGCAAAAACTGTTCTTCTCTCGGCTTGCACATTAAGTCACGTTTCAATCTTAAAGCTAAGCATCAGCAAGCTGGTTGTAATGAATTTTTAGAATACATCACTGACAACCAGAAAAAAAGCTTTATCAAACATACCTGTCAAGAGTAGAACCAAGAGGAAGAGAGAGCTTCTTTGCCAGCTCTACATATCCACCCCTTGAGTACACATACCCTGAAAGTCATAAGTACGTTCAGTAAAGTTAGAAACGCCACCAAATTAGCATTAGTAAGCAATTCTATTATCACAGATGAAAATTGGACTTGCTATTAATACATAAATAAATAAACTAGGTCTCCAGGACTTTCTTCATATGACTTCATATATCAATAAGAAATGATAACAGGCACAACGTGAGGATCATATACCAATGCAGGCTGTGAAGTATACAATTAACTTCCACATATTATAATATTGTAATGCCCACAGAAACTGCAGAATTGATTCACTGAAAGTCTTTTTCCACAGGATGTTAGCAAAAAAAGGAAACAGGATCATTAGCCAGAGGCACAATGCTCATCCTGCCAAGGCAGGGTCCTGGAAGGGTTGGTAGATGAGTGAAAGCTTAACCTCTTTTGAGTAGCTGTGCCCAGGCTTGAACCCAGGTTTTACAACTTGAGAAACAGGCACCTTACCATCCCTCTAAGTGGTGGTCCCTCACATTATTACTTACAGCTAGAAATTCTTTGACATAAATCACAGAAATTATAGTTGACTGTTAAATCATGCACAACAGAAAAATGTCAGAGAAGGAAAGAACCATCACCTGAGAATACGGCACCACCATCCTTAAACTCAAATTCTCCATTCATTCCACCATCAAATTTGGATGAAATAATATCAGAGAAATAAGTGCCTTGGTTAACCACCCATTCTTCTATGCCTTTAGGTCGAGAGAATTTAGCAATTGTTAGTTTGCTTTTGCTGCTTCTACCAGCACGCAACTGTGCTAACTTATGATTATAGTCCTGTATCATTTCACCGGAAAGAGAAAAGAAAGGTTCATTCAGCAAACTTTGTGACAGCACAGTAATTTGATATTATCTTATTTTGTTTTATTTATTTATATTCATATTAATTTATTAATTTATGATTTATTTTCAGTATAGAACTAACTAATAGGTGTTGGCACAAGAGTTCATTTTCTTATTATCATCATTATTTTAATTTTTGTGTTGTGAAGTGGTTTAGTACATTTCCACGAGCAAGAATGTAACAATGCCTACAAACGATCTATTGTATTAAGTTCCAAACATGTGGCATAGCTATTTTCATTTGGAATTAAACAGCTTAAAGCGTTAGAACAGCAAAAATGTCATGTATATTCTTATATATTGAATTATTTGAAAATGACGATTGAACAGACCCTCTACTGGTAACTATATAGCAAGCTTTTATCAGGATGGTAGCACTACTATCCTAGGTTAACAACAAACCTGAAATGCTTTTGAGATATTGTAGACACCAAGATGATCAACCCTGTTAAGGTCACCCGTAATGTTGGTGCGAGCAGTAGCACAGTAAATGACTTTATTGCAACCTTCAACAGCAGCCTTTAAAGTTGTAGGTTCACCCACGTCTCCCACCACTACATCAATGGATCTTGGAAGAGACTCTAAAGTCTCAAAGTCTGCATTTCTGACCAAAGCCTGCATAAAAGTTTAACTCTCTCTGATCATCAATCAAGCAATTTCATCTGAAATTACCTATGTCTAAATATAACACGTGATTAGACTTGGTAGCATATTGCTGAACCCCAATTTTATTACAGAATTAATCCTAAACCCGTAAAAAAGTCAATATTTCAGTACAAGAAACAATAATGACCAATAAAATAACTTCTGGCAGAAGCAAAGGGCAATGGCTTTTCTTTGGATGACAATCAAATCAGCAATATCAAGAACCGTCCCTTAAACCAACCCACAAATTAAAAAAAATAAAAAAAGGAAAATGCATTCCTTTTAACTTCATAAAATATCAATCCATAGAAATGGTTCCACAAATGTAACCAACAAACTCTTTATAATGATAAAGAACAAAAATTTCAGAACAATTCAACTATGAATAATTCAATCGATTTTAAACCTTGACTCCATGCTTTGAGAATTTTTTTAAAATGAAACAAGGAAGAAATAAAATACGTTTTCCTAGCTTGGAATTCTCATTGTTCGTTCAGGGCATCACGTAATTGTGCTACAGCAGGAAGCTAAACACTGAAGCAGAAATTTGAAAAATATTCATCCTCAAATATGATTTTGCGTGGAAAACATCTATTTTCATCCCTAACAATTGGAACTGAAACTGAGACATTTTCCCGACTTGAATCCACTGGGATTGAGGTCCTTCATTTAGAACGATGGACGTAAAGTCTGGGTTCAAGTGTGGGTAATGACCTTTTTTCTTGAAACTGAAACTGAAACGTTTTTTTAATCAATTAGGATTGAGCCTAAAGATGTAATTTGCAGTCGCAAAACAAACATATTTTTGTCCAGGCAAGATGATCTTTTTCTTATAGAATCTTCATTAATGAGCCCATGTAACCTTATCTCTCTCCAGTGTCATTGAATCAAAACCATGAAAAACAGGGATTTGGGGAAGAAGAAGATGATTAGAAATTAGATTACCGTGACCTTGTAGCCTCTGATCATGAGTTTCCTCACAAGGATCCTGCCGATGCGGCTGGTGGCACCCACAACCAGAACAGTGGTATCCTGAGCTCCAGGGGTAAGAAAATCGCACATAGGGCCACCCACCAGCACAGAATCATCCTCGTAACGGGGCGTCCTGGAAATCTGCCCCAGCTCTGAAAATTTCCTCCAAACTTCATCGACAATCTGGCGGGACTTCCTGCCCAGTCCCACTGGATTCACATCCTCCAAAGACAGAGACACTGCAAATTGCTTATCCTTACTCTGCTGCTGCTGCTGATCCTCATCTTCTTTCCTGTTCTTGCTCTTGATCTTGCTCGTCTTTCTCTGCTTCTTCTGTTCCTGCTCCTGAGGTTCCTGGTTAGAATCTGCAGCTCTGGTCACAATGAATCGGCCATGGCGCTGCTGCTGTTTCTTGGAGCGAAGCAGAGCAGGGGCCTGCTGCAAATGTGTGCAGAGATTGCCGTTGAGAGTTACAGCAACAGCCATGTGTCAGGATTATGGGAGAAAGCTCTCTCTGTGAAGTTTGCCATGGGTAGCTGATGTGGAGTAGAGTTAAGGCTGGCTCTCGGCTCAGCTGCTGCCACGCTGCGGTTCTTTTTTCTGCCGCAGGTTTTGGATTGTGGTTTGTGCCGCAGGTTTTGGATTGTGGTTTGTGCCGCAAGTTTCTTGATAAAGTTTGGTGGGAAGAATTGTTTTTTGATGGATTGTCTTGGTTCGATCCGTTTAAGTTTCTGCTGTCATTTGTTCATGGCCGGGTTTGAGGATGGAGTTTCTTGGCAGATTTTTGGCGAAGGTATATTTACAGGTTAATTGGAGGTTTGGATAATACAAGTTTGCAATGTCCCTGCGTTTTTTTTTTATTTCCGTTTTTGGATTGTACGCACTTATCTGGGGCTTCTGGATATCAGATTACTTGGAATTAAGGTGTTTGTAGCAAGGGACTGAACTTTGAAATTATTTGGCACCAAGGAACAGAAGACATATAAGACAAGGCTGGATAATCCATCCTTCTGAACTCCTGGCACCAAGTCTCTTTCTTACCGTGTCGCCATTGGAAAGCACCCTATCTCATTACCCTTCACTCTCAAGTCACTATGAAAAGGAACGCATATCAAGGTTAGAATGTGTGTTTGTAGTTATAAGCAAGCGCAGTAAGAGCCATAGCATTCGATGGGTAGCATTACACACACATAAAGACGCACCACAATAAAATGAAATATAGAAGATCACGGTATGTGAAAGCACACTAAAAGTCATACCACTTGTCAGATATACTTTTAAAATGTGGCAATTGCGTTTTAAACATCATAAATTCCAAATTATATATAAGTTAAAAACATAGCAAGTAAGCTTTAAACATAATGCATGGACTTAAAACACATACACTAGTTTAGCTATATATTTATAATATATATTTATTATTTGGCCAAGAGAATCTTATATATTTTACAAATTAATAAAATTTCAAATTGATTCATTGAGAATTAATATTTATATTGAAAACCAAAATCAAAATTAATATTTTATCGAGTTTTTTTCCATCGTGTTTTTCTTGATCGTGAGATCTTATGTGGCACGTGACATGAAGGGTGACAAAATACACTCCCCTCCCCATCCCCCCACATTGCGCTAGACGTATTAGCCCCTTGGCCAAAACAAGACACATCAAAATGCAATGTAATGTAAGACCCCACAACAATCACATGCAAGCATAGAAAGAGTCATGGCACCTCATGGCACTTGAGTTAGATATAAGTTAAAAACATAGTGATGAGTGGCTAGGTACCCCTACACTCAACCATACAAATACGAGCGTTCACGCATGATCTAGTTGAACTCTGCAGATGGACTAGTTGTGGTATTTAGATAGTTACACGTTGATCGCAGTTCGCTATCTTCCCACCTGGACTAGTATTTACTTGGTCATGTATGGTTTAGTCCAAAGTGAGGCGAATGATGTGGTCCTAAACTAGTGCTACTCTTAGAGACAATGGAAAATAAGCTTGATTAACTAATAAACAGTAGGAAATGAAGTCTAAGTTAGCCTAAGTGCGATGAGCATCTATCCTTAATCATCCGTATGAATCTTGGACCTCATGTACTACTTCTAGGATTACCAAGCGCACATTACTTAAGCACTCCTAAATACGCTACTGGGTTATCAACTAGTTACACTTCAATATTCGTGATTAAGTCGTACTCATTCCGCATTTAACAACAGGAATAGTAAATGACAATAAAGAAATATTAACTAAGAAAATAATAAATATGAATGCTGCAATGATGGAGTAATCTCGATCTTTCTTGCCGATCATGTGCATGTCCAAGTACGTCACACTCGAATAAAGGTTCCGTACAATTATAATCATCACCCTGTGGCCATGCATTGGGGAAAGAATTAAAATTAATAGGCCTCAAACGTGGTATTTATAGGCCTACACAGGAATCACGGTATCGTGTTCGATATCATTATCCAAGTTGCGATATCACATACCTGAAATCAAGTATTTGATGGCCTAGCAAAACATGACTCATCATACCCCCACGATTGAATAACAACTTATCCTCGAGTCAAACAAAATGAGAACGAGTTCGATTAATTACATAGTGCATAGGTATGAGATTATTAACTAGCTAGGAATTACTCATGCCACTGTGTGGAATTGAACAAAACAAAATTAGGATATAGACATAGAATTTACAAAAAACAAAATTTGTTAAAACTCATGTGGTTCCTGGTGGTGGTGGCTCCTCCATGGGTCTCTTCCCCTTATCTTGTGCTTCAGGTTTTGGAAATGGGTGTCTTTGAAGGAGTGCCTGGAGCTTTTCTCCTTCAGTTCAGGGATCCTATGTCATCCATGCTGATGTTCTAATGTTTGATGGAGTCAACACTTCCCATGGACATGGCAGCTATGGGAACACTTGATTGGCTTTGACATACCATGCTGCAAATAGCCGTCATTCCTCTTCATAGGCTCTGGCCTTGACCTCTCCATCTTCTACTTAGCTAGATTGTGCAATGACAGGAGTTTCTTGATAGATGTTGAATGATTATGCCTCCTGCTCTACATGTTCTACATGAGGTCCTTGGCCTCAGCCTCCTCTCGGGCATTTAGTTGCACCTTGAGAAGGTCCTCCTTATTGTTCTCTTTTAGGGGCCATTTGTAATCACACAAGGACCGATTGTTAGTAAGGTTGTTTAAAGAAATTCGGTTATCTTATACCTTACTCATTGCCTTTAATAAATGTTTAACTCATTGCTTAGTGTGATTTTAGAGTTTAATGTTGCCCTAAAAGTTTAATGTTGGACCTGATTTATTTAAGTGACACATAAAAGGACATGTAATGGTTTTGAGGAACATTCAATAAAATGATGACAAAGAAAAGAATAGATTTGGCAAGGGAGTATGTGGAGGGTATAAAATGATGTGGTGGTGTGCAACAAGTACAAATTACAAAAGTCACACAAGCGGATCCTCCCCAAAGCAAGTTCCAACCTATAATGCCCTTGCGTAACCACACCTTAAGATGTTCGTAGGCACTAGAAGGGTTAAATGCAACCCGCACCTATGCGACAAAACACATACATGTGAAGCACCATCGTTATGAGGTATGAATTCTATGCTATACAAGACACAAGTTAAAAATACATGAATAGGGAGATGAGGCGAATCGTAGAAGGGATTATAGAGATTGGGACATAAGGTAACTGACCCTGGGCACAGTGAATTCAAAGTGTAGGGCATGATTAATGTGTCATTAGCCCGTCGCTCCAAAATCAAGACCAAGTCTATTCCTCCGATCAATGACATCACATTGTTTCATCCAATGAGGGGCAACCATAAGAGCACCATGATAGCAAGGCGTACGATCACTTGGCGTTTTGTCCAAGGGAGGAGTGATTTGGAATTTCTCTACAACACATTTTTTTTTTCTAGGGCACTTTGTCCTTTCCAACAGTGAATCGGAGAAGCTACCAACCTTCAGGCATGGGTGCATGTCTTTCCAGTGGACCCCCAAAATAGTATTGAGTTTCTTTATTGAGTGCCTTTATTACTCTTACNCTGGAAAGACATGCACCCATGCCTGAAGGTTGGTAGCTTCTCTGGATTTAGTAAAGTGAAAAAAAAAGAGAAGAAAGAGAAAAGAAAA
>MNCI01027317.1:344659-355880 GCA_015680685.1 Gnetum montanum
ACTAAGTGAATGCTGCAATGATGGAGCAATCTTGATCTTTATTGCTGATCATGTGCATGTCCAAGTACGTCACACTCGAATAAAGGTTCTATACAATGACAATCATCACACTGCGGGCATGCACTGGGGAAAGAATTGAAATTAACTGAAAAAATGACAAAAAGACTTTATTCTAACACTATCTAACTCCCCCCCTTTTCCTATGCGTCCGAACGTGGTATTTATAGGCCTACACAAGAATCACGATATTGTGTATTCAATATTATTATTCAGGCTATGATATCGCGTACCCAATATCGAGGATCCGATATCGAGGCTTGGCAAAACACGATTCATCACATAGCAAGTATGCTACACAATATGACGTACGACACCACAACAAGACAATAAGGATCAATCCTACACTATGAGTATCTAGCAATATGCTCTACTTTGAAGAGAAGGGATGGTGCTTGAGTCAAAAGCCAAAGCCAAAGTAACCTATGCATCCTTGTGATATAGTTCAAAAGAAATCAAGGCAATATAGTTCTATAGAGGTTGTTATTGATGGTTATGATAATTGAGGATCTCTACAATTCTTCAACCCTAATCTAAAGGGAAACTACCTCCAAACCATCAACGAAGCATGTTATTTACAGATTCAATTGTGTTGCTTATAAAAGCTTATTCCTAAATTTTTGAATTATTTATTAAGCATTTCCCTATAACTTACATAGGTGGGAATAAAATTGCCTCTTTTGCAACAAAATGAGACAAGTTTTCAAGATAATAAAAGCATTGGTATTTAAGGTCGAAGCTCATGAGAGGTATCTTATTTAATAAGTTTGCTGAAATTATGTTTAAGGCACCTTGAGATTTGTGCCAACATTGTGTTAGGTTTGTATTGGTTGTATGGTATGTGGTAGACCCCAAGATTGACTAGGCATAACTTGAAACTACGACCTACATTTAATTATATACAAAGCAACAAGGTTACTCTACTTTCATTTACAAATATATGGAGAACAATGACCTCAATTACATCATAATTATCATAGCCTTGTCATAATAAAATAGGGTTGGTTAAATAGTGCTTTCAGTTACCCATTTTCAAAATTAAATGTATCATTAACATAAACACTTGTGATATTTGGGAAATATCCATGTAATAGTTTTATTGAAACTAAACCAACCAAATAAATAAGTATTTATATGATTAAGAATTTCATGTTTTATCAAATTATTGAAGTCACAGTCTACTTCTCTTCTTGTATAGTCAACAAGACATTAGTCCAATGATTAGAGAATGCAACTTGTAGTGTCAGAGTCTCAAGGCCACCCTACCCTAACTTTTGTTTCCAACTCTCAAGTCCACCCCACTCCACCCAAATAAATAAATAAACAGTAAATATTAGCAAGGTCCAAAGAGTGTTTCACTCCACACTATTGCCATACCCATGAGTGGAGGCAGAAATTAAACACAAAGCCTACTACCCAAGAGATGAGTATCTTGACCAATGCTTTATAATTTTTGGCTACATGTCCAAAGGTACATATAGTAATCTAGTTCAGGTTTAGACAACACCCCCTCTCCTAAACAAAAATTAGGGTTCTATCATCCATCTCAAAGAGCACACATGCTTTTACTCCATAACTATGGTTAAGTGAAAGTTTTCTACAATTTAATCATTTGATAACTTTTAAGAACCATCACTTGGAGTGATGGTAATGTGCTTGTTTCTCAATTTGTAAGACTTTGGTTTGAGCCTCGTTGCAGCCACTTGAAAGAGGTTAAACTTTTACTCATCCTATGCTTCTCCTAGAAGCGCACCCTAGCAGAATAAGCATTGAACCTCTAAGTGATGATCCTTTAATCATTTGATTATTTTTATTGATGCCTCATATTCCATTTTTCCAATCCAGTGTTATGTTAACATACAATTCAACATTTTTGTGGTCATTTTATCCTATTCTTCTACTTTCACTTAGGTTCAATGATTTTTTGAAATGCACTACTCTACATGACACTGGCATTGATTCTATTTCATACATGTATATGGTAAATTGGCTGCAACTTATAATATTAACAACATAGTTCTATGGTGGCTTTGTTTCATTGCAAAACTATTTTGAAGAGCAAATTATTCCAAAATAAGAGGAACAATGAGCCGCACTCATGCTTAAACTGGGGCAATTCACTGAAGGTCCAGAAAAAACCATCAAGACGCCATGGTAGCAGAACAAGTACCAGGGTCTTCAATTAACAATTTAACATTGGCACGTAAAGATAAATACAGGAGAAATTTTCTTCAAAATGCAAATGCCAAACTTTTGTCAGCCATTTCAAGTTTAACACAAATGTGTAGTTCAGATCCCAAGTCTACTAGTACAGCTTTCTGCTATAATTTTACAAAAAACACTCTTTACATAAAAAAGCTGAAAGATGAAAGATGATCATGATGTTCTGAATCAGCAACCGCCAGACAAGTATTGGTGCCACTTCTGGTACCTGCACTGAGCATTTATTACAATCCAGCGATAGTGCAGATTGCTAGTATGAATGACGACAGGAATTCAAAACAGTCGGCAAAAATTTTCAATACGAGAGACTTGACTTTGTTAAAGGAAAAGAAATACATGTTATTTGTATAAAACAACCACAGAAAAGCAAGACGATCCCTAAAGGCTGCAAATTTAATTAAAGCCATTATACATAAGTGGATCATTAATCGACACTAGCAAAGAGTTGAAGAAACAAAGAACAATAATCAAATGCATGGCAAACCATTTTGAAAATAATAAAACTGCTTAAACTATCAAAAGAGAACTAATTATACTTTAGGCCAAGCATCACGTTAATTTTTCATATCATTTGAAGATGGAAAGCAATGTAACTGGTGTCTTATCTTAAAGGATAGCTACAATTTTTTAATAATCATTGCTTCAACTTTAATAATTTTTTATTAATAGAACAGACTGAACCATGAGCACTTGAAAGAATTTTTGCTGGTAGATCCAAGTCTAGTGAGCATTTGCATCTCAAGGAGGCCATTGCTGTTTGGTTGAGCGTGGACTTTTGATCTAAGCATATTTGAAGATACAATGCAATCTAGGATTTTGTCAACAACAATTGCTATGTACTGTACAACTCTTAACACGAATAGTGAGATGAGCTGTTGTTTTCTAAACTGTAAATGGCAAAATCAAGGGCAAGAACTAGACCTAGTCTCCTTGTTCAAGCTCTGGTTCAAAGAATACTTATGGATGAGAAACTTGGGGTCCTGAGATAAGTGAAGGGGGAGAAACAAAGAATGGAATGTTAAGATTGTGTTAAAATTTGTTTGCACTAGGAAGATCCTTAATGAAAATGTGGTTTATAATCATAAGGAAAAGAAGCTAGGCATGATGACCATGTCCTAATTTAGAGTAACACGGCCCTGCAGCTTCACTCCTCTTTAAGTTGAGCTTCTTGGAACCTAAGTCAAAGTAGCTTTTCTTTAGATCTAGCAAGTGTTTTCTCAGGAATTTTCTAAAATCGAAAACTTCCTATTGGCAAGTGGAGTCATTGGTTACTTTCAAGCTTATGCAAACACTCTAACATAGATTCACATGCATCCCTGTTAAAGAAAGCTACTCCCAATGGTAACACCATCCCCCTAGCCACCATTTCCTTGACCAGTCTAGGGTTCCAAAGGCATGTGACAGAGTGCAGAAATCAAGACAATGAAAGCAAAAACCTCTCGTAATATTACCTAGGTAACATTCTTTAGAATCTTTTACACTATGTAATCACACTGGCACAACAAAGAACTACCAGAAACCTTAAGCATTGGAAATATAAGTTGACATCCAAGAGCATCGATACCTGGCCTGAAACAAAAACAGAAGAAAATGTGCTAGCTTACAAGGATATGCGGGGGATGAGTGCTTGAAAGACTTCTGGGAAAACTCTAGGAAGTGAAGTTCCAGATAGGTGAAGTGATAAATAAACAGAACAAAACATAATAAATCAATTAAACGCTACAAGATGCATAATAGTTGATAGCACATACTAGACGCAAGCTTGATGCATAGCTCAATTGAACAAGGCAGTGAAGATCCATCCAAATTCAAATCAAGAAAGAAGATCATAGGCTTGCATATAGACATAGAGATTCAGAAATCAAAGGAATGCAATATCCATCTCCATATGCCATAACTTACCCTTGAAGATTTTAAGATAGAAGTACGCATGTCTCCACAGTTGAAAAAGATTAAATTCTTGCAGAATTCAGTACTCAAAGAATTGGCAAATTAAGTGATTTGGGAAACTCAACAAAGGGAATATTGAAGGCTCCAGTGGAATAGCTAGTTTCCTTAGAAAATCGGATTTCTGACAGGCTACTCTTCATCTGGTAAGACCCCCTACTTTTGAACTCAGGGGCCTTGCATATATCATTCAAATAGAGACATACTTCTGCCTCTCACTGGATCTCTTTCTTGCTTTATATGGGCCAAATTCTTGTAATTAGACTCATGTGCATCTCAAACTGATAAAAAGTTGTCACATTTTGTATGTCAAGGGCAAAGGTAAATTTGCAAGTCCATGTTAGAACTGTACTGGTAAATTTTGCAGGGGACACAGTTGTGCAAGGAAGTTAATGCCATTTTTTAAATTTTTTTGCTTTTGGGGCTGGCATTGGCAACACCTCCTTACTTGGTCCATGTCACACCATACCAACGTTTTAGCCAGAGTTATTAAAAAAGGCCTGTTTACGCCTCTCCATTCCTCTCACTGCAAGCCGTTCGAAGTTGTGTAGAAATTGCATGTAACAGTGACATGATCTCAAATTAAGCTTGTAGAGTAATGGCTCTAATGCACAAAGTAACTAACACAGCTAGCCAGCCATAACAGCACATTGGTGGTTAAGGGGCCCCATACTAATCCCTTATAAAACTTATTACCCAGGAATCCCCAAAAAACCACGTTTACATAGCAGTACTTAATATGAAAAAGGCCTTTAGGTTCAATTTGACAGCTTTAGCCAAGGTTTGAAACTTTTTGTAGGTGGTACCTTGCGAGGTTTTGCACTCCAACAAAAAATCAGCATGGCGCTATAACCATTTGAATTGTACTCAAACACTGACTAGGTGCACCAGGTTTAACATATGACAAGGTGCACCTAAGCTGTGCATAATAAGACTGTACATCAAGTCATTTGATTAGGCAGGTTTCACTTGTTGACTTAAATTTTCCTACATTCTCCTTACCACTTCCAATGATATCCTCAATAAAACTTATAATATTGTTGTTAGATTTTTTATGCATTCCCTGCATCCATTACATGGGGCAATTTTTATTTCTTTCATGCTTCTACATGTATGGGATCATTCTAGCACTGCATGGTTGCCAATGATGTTAAAACTCAACTGGAAACCTGTTTGCTTGTCAACTAATAAGTTGCGAGTTTAATATTTCTTGGCTATATATATAGTCAAGGCAAATGTTAAGATTTATGACCAGGTCTCTTACCCAGTTGGAATGCTCTCAATTTATGATGCCAAACCATTTTGATAGAAATTAAAAAATGGTTCATTCATTAAATATAGTCTATTTTAATTTGACATTCTGTGGAGTATTTGCATGAACTTCTATTTTAATAAAAGATAGAAGAAAATGTAATTATTGCAAAAAGAGAGACACTGAACCCTATCAATGAAACATATTTAAATAACATATTAATGAAACATTAATCCACAGAACTCTATCCAATGAACAAGCCAATGATTTGAAAACACTCACCCAAAAAGTAAGCTGTGCTAGCTTGTCATAGCAAACAGCAGCATTTTTTTCGCTTTGAGCGTCCATCAAACCATTTATTCCATGTAGGATCTTCAGGGCCTCTGGTTCTGTTCATAGAGTAGAGAAAGCAAATAAAGCAAATAAGATAAGATCACAAATCCAATCTTGAATTTAAAAAATTAATTTATGAAGAATTAGAACTTACACAGGAAGAAACGGATCTGGTTTGATGTCAACAACCTCAAAGACACTGCCATAATAAAAATTTTAATCAATATTTGCATTCCAAGAGGCTAAAAGCTATAAAATATAAATCACTAGTGTTGATAAATAAGTAAGAACAATACTTGTTACACATTTGTGAGACTCTAACTACTGTGTTGAGCATTTCCAATTCCTGCTGCACCCACATCAAAAACATCAAAAACATAAGACAGAAATAGGTATGACCTGTATTTTCAAGCACAGAAAACCTCCAGACACATAATCAACTTTATCAGAAAGTCTTTGGAGTAGAATCACATCACAACCGAGAGATGCCTGCAGATTTCAGGGGTTAGGCCATTGACCGAGAAGAAACATACATCAGACTCGCACTTGCTTCATGCCACAAGGTTTTACCCAAATAACTTCACACACAGCTCATTGTAGCTGCATAACCCTCATGCTTGACCCTCTATATTCCGGAGAAGGTGTAGGAACTTGAAACAATTTGACTGTAGGTACATGTAACTAAAATGACAGTTTATATTTACAATTTGGGCTTGACCCTTTGAAAAGATTCAACAAAACTAGTAATTACTCACAGCACCATATTTATCCATGCCGTAATAAACTATTACAGCCGACCATTTATTTGTGATGGTATTCATATATCGATTTTTTCAAAGAAATTACATATGAACATTCAGAAAATTCAAGATAACATGCTTATGCAAGCTATTGCTTTGCCAAAGTCCTTCAACATCCACAAGTTATTATGAGATTGTCATCAAAATTTATTTAAAAAAAAATTTGTTTCAGGAACAACTGGGCTACCCATCTATCCAGAGCTTTTGTTTATACTACTAACATTTGAGCAGCAACAGAATTCCACTGCTTAAAAACATTTGCAAGGGTGTCTTAATTCCAAGGAAAACCATCTTTGGAATTTGAAAACCCTTGCCAACAGCAAAACTATTGAACTCCAATATCAAACAGGGCCAATCCCATGATGCAAAAGTTAATACTGCTCAAAATGATTCATTATATGTAACATCAGGGAGAGAGAAATTGAGAAAAGGAACCTCAAGATCCTTAATGAGAAGGTCAAGACGTTGGGCCTCAGCCTGTCTTCTGTGACTTCCTCTAACATCATGATTTGTGGGAAGAGGCCTGGGCTCTGGCAACTTCACCAAGTTCTGCATCTTGCAATTGAGGATTTGATGGCTTTTGTTATGCTTCCCTCCAGTCAGTTCAATCACATAGCGATATGCTCAGTCTTATGCTGCAGCTGCAGAAATCATTCACTCAATCAAGTGTGCTCCCCAATCCCAGAACCGATCAGATCTCATAACCCGGAATTAACGGTTTTGTGGATCAGTGCAGGACTGCAGGACGCATTTCAAAGGTTTGAAATTTCTCTGCGGATCTTCATTTTTGTTCCCTGGATCTGGGCCCATGGGCCATGGTCGTGGTTGGGTTTGGTGAAGCGATATCATTTCCTCTTGAGCTGTACCAGTGGTATTTTTGCACCTGTTTGAATTGGTCAAGGAACGTGACCAACTGGCACAGCAGACTGAACCTTCCAGCACGGATCCCACCTGTGATGGAAATCTGTCGGCCGCTGTTTCTTGATTTGTGTGGTGTATGGAGGCTAATTTCGTCTTAGCGATAAGGATCTATTTGATTTTCAAATGATTGAAGTTGGGTGTGACAGATTCATTCCAGGTTTCGGACCACTTTGAAGGAGAATTATGGCGTGTCTGGTTACCTGATTTTCCACCGTGTTCATCACCAGGAGTTCACTTATTATATTTAGAAAACTGTTTGTTTTAACTTAATTAATTTCAAGAAGGTGTACTCAAATTAATCTTCATATTCATGTAGGGCTTACCATTTCTTTTATTTTTTTAATTTTGGATTTCATTGATGGAGTTGTAATATGCTCAAATTTATAAATTCGTAAACTCAGCATCTTTACTGATTTAATGTGTTAGATTCACCCAACCAAACATGCCTTATGGTATAAAAAAATATTTTGTTTTTCTTTAATGTTTATTACAAGTAAGAAACTAACACAATCTTTGGCATTATTAACATTGACTACAGGGCAATAGTATAAAAAAATTGTTACTTTGTATTCAAAGTTGGATTCTCTTAAATCAAAATAACAATTGCTTACTCATGTTTAGAAGCATTTACTAAGAAAATGTATAAATAGTGTGCTTGGGCTTCAAGATGAGGGAGTTTTTGCACATCTTAAAATAGTTAATTTTTTGTTTCTTTCCTTTCTATTAGTTCCAGTGCATGCCTGTAGTATGATGTTTGTAGTTGTACAACACCTTTGTTGTATAATTGACAATAAAGATTGAGATTACTTCCATCATTGCAACATCCACTTAGATTAATATTATTGCTTTAATTATTTAATGTTCTCTTTAGTTAAACATTTCCATTATTGTTATTTACTCTTCTTGTTGTTAAGCAGAATGTGTACACCTTAATCACGAGCATTTAAGTGTAAATACTTGGTTGCCTAGAGGTGTATCGTTTGGCACAACTAGTGACATACACTTGGTAATCCCAGAAGTAGCTCCATGAAGTCCAAGACATGTATAAACAATTAAGAGCAGATACCATCACCATAGGCTAACTTAGACTTTATTTTTCATTATTCATTAGTTAATCAATTTATCTCTTTTCGTCACTAGGAGTAGCATAAAATTAGGAAACATCCTACGCCTCATTGTGGACTAAACCATACATGACAAAGCTACCACTAGTCCAAGTGGAAAGATAGTGAACTGTGATCAAAATATAACGATTTAGATACCACAACTAGTGCCCTCCATGGAATTCAACCGGATTGTGCATGAACACTTGTAATTTATATAGTTGAGAGTAGGGGTAACTCACCACGCATCATTGGCACCATTGTCAAGGATGGTGCTAGTTATCTAAATTAGTTATATTATACATGATCGCTATAAAGGAATTAATGATATATCTTTTAGAAACTCTTAGCTCACATACACCATAAACCAAGAACAATGTCTCTCTTATATGGAAGTGACAATGCACGCTATAGCAAACACATTCATTTGAGAACTAACTAGATATACAATGAAGAAGATTGGAGTGATCAACCTTATGCAAGGGTTTTTTATGATCATGACCACCTTGATGACACTCAAAGACTACATTCATCTAAGGCAAACAATCTTAGAGCAGATGACATAGGTCTTGAACTAGGGGAGGCCTCAAGGCCTAAGACCTCCTCAAAAACCAGAAATGATAAATTAAGGGATCCTGGGGAACACCATAGAAGCCATGACAACTACTCTAGTTCCTCATCTTCCTCTTTTCCTTTAACGTCTAGTTCTAACAAAGATGGACGTAGGTATAGAGATAGAGCTTCATTAAAGGGTCGGACTAAAAATTGGAATCGAACCCACGAGAAGAGTCAAAGAGGACACCATGAACATAGGAACTTCCCTCACAATTTGTTTGATGATGATGAACCTTTGATGGCCACTAAGAGCCTAATGCATATCACAGACGCTGTTAAGATATCTCATAGGCATCGCAAACCAAGTCGTTTACCTAGACTAGATATGAATAATCTCCCTAAGTTTGCAGGAGGCTATGATTTAGATTTGTAACATCATTTACAAACCTTCCATGATGCCTATGCTTATTACAACATTGAATGTGGATGGCAAAAGCTTAAGCTCTTTTCTAGGATACTAATTGATAAAGCCAAAGTGTGGTATCGATCATTGAAACCAAATTCAATTCGACAATTGTGTACAATGTTGGAACGTTTCAACGAGAGATACCAAACCTATAAAAGAGTGTCCAACTTGAGGAGACAAATCCAAGAGTGTAAATAAGAACAACATGAACCCTTGAACATGGCCTTAGATAGATATTATACCTTATTGAATTAATGCCTAGGCCATGGGTTCTTTGAGAAAGAGTAACTTTACCACATCATAGATGAGCTTCGTAGTGAAACAAGGGCGACCCTTGGGATGTATGCCCCAGGGGAACTATATGAGCTCCAAGCTCATCAAGTCAAAGAGATAATAGAGCATATGGCAAAAGAAGAAGGAGAAATGTGTAAATGGAAGAATGTCGAAAAACATCAATGGAAGCCAACTCTTCAATTGAAGGAGGTCCAAATTTATGGTAAGGAAAATGAAACTACCATTGATAAGGTGATTCCACAACAAACTTTGCCGATAGAGTCTATTGATGATCTAGAAGAAAAATTCAATAGGATGTCTAAATGGATAAATGACAACGTAACAAATCTTGTTGAAATAGTCAGGGAGAAGATCATGCAACACAAGCCAGGAGATCACAATCAACAAAGGACACATAACCAAGAAACAGTTATGAACACTTTTCGGCAGACAAGAAAAGTAGCTGATGAAAGTGAGGCTAAAGACTTAACCATAGATGAAGATGATGGATGTGACCAATGCATATGTGACCATCCAAAGGGCCAATGCCATGTATTGTTGCATCTACAGGAGTATTGGGCCAGTGCCTTAAATCCAAAGTTTGTGCAAAAGCACATGCTCGAGAGAGTTCCTCTCCCACAAGATAATTTTAGACAATCCAACAATCAATCGTACCATCCTAGCGGGACTTATTACCAGCCTCAACATCCTCAATCATAGTGGCAACAGCCAAAATCATGGGAGAGGCCACCACTGAATCAGCCATACCTGCCAAAAATGCACAACTATTATATTCAACATGTTGTTTCTCTAACCAGTTCAGCATCCTCCACTTCAAATTGCCACTATCACTCTCTTGAGTACCATCAATACATGACATCCCTTGAAGGATCACCACCTTACGCTTCTTACCATCGAACTCACCCTTGATATTCCTGTAATCCACCTCCTTATATGCCACCACTAAGGACACAAGAAGGGTTAGCACCCCAATATCAAAAAACGAGTGCCACTTGTGTTGCAAATGTGCAAAGACACGTTGACACTAGTGGGTCCCAACCACAATGTCGAAAGCATCCCTTTTAATGCAAGGGTCGTAAGCCAAAGCTACCCATGCATGAACCCACTACATCATCTAAGCCAACATAGGACCAACTTGGTGCACCACCTTCCTCGTTGATGAGTGGCGAGGTACCCCTACACTCAACCATATGAAATGTGCGTCGCACGCGCTATCCGGTCGAACTCCGTAGATGGACTAGTTGTGGCACCTAGATAGTTAGCCTTAGGT
>MNCI01027317.1:363744-374109 GCA_015680685.1 Gnetum montanum
AATAAATAAACTAAGTGAATGCTGCAATGATGAAGTAATCTCGATCTGTATTGCCGGTCATGTGCGTGTCCAAGTACGACACACTCGAATAAAGACACCGTACAATTACATTCACCACACTACAGGCAGACATGGGAAAAAATCTAACTCTAGAGGGATCAAACTGCCAGAGCTTCGCTACTCTAAAATTGGGATTTCGAACAAGGGAGAGCCACGTCTTATTTATAGATATGACGACAGACTGCGATATCGTGGCCTATGCGAATCGCGTCTCATCACTCGTCTACACCAATGTCCTTCAACCATACACAAGGACCACCATTTGTTTGTACTCCAATCCCACATCCAACCAATGAATCTATAAATGTGGGGTGACAAACAAATCCATGCATAGCATCTCATGCTCAAGGATGCAATAATGGGCCAGCCATCCATAATGTTAACACACCTCATATCTTGGGCCACCCTACATATAACAATCAGGTGTGTGACTAACAATTTTTCTACCCAGCCACCACATCACCAATAGATACCCAGTGGTTGGGGCATGACTGGATCCCAACGTTTCATGCATGCATATATCCTTTTCATCCACTTATTAATCCTAGCCATGACCAAATGTTTAGTTGTGGGGGTTACCACCCATTCTAATCTTCAAGATTTTTAAGTGCCTTTTATCTTTTTGTTTTACAATTTTTTATCATTTTCCTATTCTTTCTACTTTTTCTACATTTTCTAGTTGTTGTTTTAATTTTCCTTGTATGTAATCTTGCTATTGATCATGTTGCCCATTAAGGTGAGGCTTTTACTCTACGTTGTCAAATCATAAGGGACTGATTATTTGGACATTGTGGCCACAACATCCATTTACCCATTCCATTAATAAAAGGTTCTTACTTTGGTCATAATGGTAATCTCTTTCATCATCCAAACTCTAAATAACTTCATAACCATTGTGTCTAGATGGAAGAGTGTAGAACCAAGATGGAATGTAAAAGGTGTGACATCAAGGGGATTTGTGGATTCTCTTTGGCTACTTCTGTATGTTCTATCATGTTGATGAGGTTGTAACCATATCCTTGTAGATCTAATGAAAAATGGGAGTAAGAGCAACTTTAACTGGCACTGAATAAACTTCTGTGGATCCCACTAGAAAGACATGCATCCATGCCTGAAGGTTGGAAACTTCACAAAAACATAAAAAAAAAATAAGTGTGCCATAATAACACTCCTTCCTTGGACAAAATGCTAAGTGTTGTTGCTCCTTGCCATTGTGATAGTCTTATGGTTTTTTGTTGATGGGATGAAACAATGCGGTGTCACTGACTATGGTATGGCCTTGGTTTGAATCTTAGAAGGAAGGACACATGGTTATCTAACCATTAATGACACACAAGGTTTCATTATGATCATTGTACGACACCTCATGTCCTAATTTCTACAATCCCTTCTTTGGTCCATTCCATCTTGTTTTTTGAATGTTTATAACTTGTGGTTTTGTGTAACATGGAGTAATGATCTCAATTCGGTGGTTTTAACATGCATGTTTTGTTTCATAGGTATGCATTACATTCAACTCCTCTAGTGCCTACAAACATTTTAGGTGTAGTTATGCAAGGGCATCATAGGCTAAAGCCTGCTTTGGGGAGGACCCAATTGTGTAACTTTTGTGATTTGTACTTGTTTAACATGATCACATCATTTTTCACCTTCCATGCACTCCAAGTGTTATATTTTATTGCTTCTCTTATCATGAACATACTCTGTCCCATAATCAAGCTTTTAACATCCTTTTTCTTGCACTCCAAATATTATATTCTTGTACTTTTCCCAGTGAAGACTTCACCTTATGCTACTTCTAGTACCTCCAATGCATTTTTCCACTTATCCAAACGGCAAAATTTAACTTTCAACCTTCCAATCCAACCCCGAGCTTCAGTTTGCATATTTTTTTAGCCCCATAAAAATTAGAATTTTTGGACCTCAACATTGTGTACCTGACGTCAAGTTCGACTGGACATCATGTACTCGACATTAGGTCTCAAAAAAAGAATATATAGTTAGCGTTGTGCAACATAAGCTTCATTTATCTCTTTTGCTATTAGGGGAGTTGTTGTAATTTTTTCTTGCAACTTAGAGCTCTGCGTCTCCATCTTCCATTTGTGATATCTAGTTCTTTAATGCTCTAATTTCCATACTATTTGAATCTATCTGAACCTAGAGTGTTCAACTCAATCATGGGGGAGGGGGGAGGTGCGTGATCACCTAGAAGGTATTCTAATGATAAGAATGTTAAAAATTGTAGGACTTATAATGAAAAATCATTAATGATAGTGTGCTAGACATCTAATTCTTCTAATCCTTAGGCCTAAAACCTTTATTTTAAGCCACATATAATGAAAAAGAAACTAGTTGCAATGGGTTGTAGAAGAGATAGACACTTTTTGGGGATTTTTGTTGAAAATTTTCCTAACCCTACAATCATATGCATTATGAGCTTAATAAACTAAGGTTCTAAGTAAGGTATGATTTGATAGATGATAATAAACATCACCTTGGTAACACTTGGTTTTTGTTTGATTGCAAATGACACCAAAAATAGGTGCTTAGGGTGAACCGTCATAGAGAGCCTTTAAGAGTCCATGTGGTGGCCATGGCTAGCAAGAAGAAGAAGCAAAACATGTTGAATAGGAGGCCCAATCTTTTAGTATTTATCAAGAGGCCTTACTATCGGGCAATCAGCCCAAGGTGAGGTAGTAGAAATATCAGCTCCTAAATAAGGATAACATCTTACATTGCCTTCTAATTGCCTTTTTGCCATACTAAAAAAGTTCACATTGGCCTTGGTCATTATGGAAATGAACTTTGGTCCCATTTGTGGAATTCACTTTTGAAGTGGTGCAGATGTAACTCAAAGTGTCCCCATTGTGGCCAATCTTGTTTCATAGTGGTAAATGGTACTTGGGGGAAGTCTATCAATTCTGGCACAATAAGGATGAAGGTACCACTATGAATATCTGTGGGGTGAATGTCTCTTATGTAGTCAAAGATATAGTTGTAGCTCTCAACCTGCCCAATGAAGGGGCCAAGGTTGCTCACTTGTATACTAGATTCAACCTCGAAACAAAGAGATTGTGGCTGAAACGAGTGTATGGAAAGGAAGATAAATCATATCATGAGATGACCTTGGAAGAGAGAACTTACTTCAAGATTAGGACATACCACCTATTCGCCACCAAAGGGCTCAATTTCATCCACTTATGTGGCTAGAGGAAGCACCATTCTAATAGGAAAATTAACCTTCCTCAATACTATTTCATAGAAATCCAGTGGAGGTTTGAAGAAACAAAATTAGAGAGACCAACACTCCCATTTTCCTATCTGATCAGAAAGCTATGCAAGCCCACAGGAATCTTAGGATATACCAATGATATCCTTTGGAAGGCTCAACACACCTCCTTTGTAGAACTCCTCTAAGCCATATCACTAAGAAAAGATTCTAGTGAGGAGCAAGAAGTTGAAAAGGATGCAAAACCAATAATAGAAATGCAACGAGAGCCAAAGCAATGCCTGCAAGCACAGGCTCCACCACTACCATCGCAAGATAAGCCACCTGCAAAGAATCACTAAGATTGTCAATTGGGGGAGCACGGATGAGGCTAATCTCTTCTGGGTTATGGATGATACTATGTGGCCCACCATATTAGCCAATCTAATAAGGGGGAAGATCTCAATTTAGTCAGGAGAAGGGGGATGCTAATGGTTATGCTAGATCTTTGGAAACACTACATCCTTTTAGGTCACTTTGGAAACTAGAGAAGGTGCCATAGTCATGGTACTACAACATGAGGATGTAGCAACTATAGTAGAGGTGATCACTGATCACATCAAAGAATCATTCAATATTCCTATTATGCCTCTAACCAAACGAGTAGGGATAAGAGATGCACAAATGTTGACCGAGACCTTAATGATTCCTACAGTGCATGAGGATGTAGTTGATCATTTGCTGCAGACAGGTCAAGTAATGACCACTTTGTTCGACATCCCTGGCAATGTCATTATGGCACAATCAGACCTCATCACTATAAAAGGGAAGTTGGCCTTGGCTGAGGTTAGGGTAGAGCATGCAGAAGCTGAGGTGCAAAGATTACAAGAAGAGCTGGTTGACCTACACATTGAATGATGGGATCTTGCCCATTTCATTACACTCAACCAACTAGAGTAGTTTCAAATGGAGGAGCTTACCAAGCTGGAGAAGGAAAGGGTAGCTGCAGAGTAAGAAAAGGAGATGGAAGTCTAGAACACCTTTGCTGTAGATGCGTGAACTCATGCGCATAAGAAGGCATTGACCATTGTTCAAGAAGAAAACAAGTAGCTTGCTAAAGAGAATGCCGAGTTAACCATAGTGGAAAAGCAAAAGAACATCTTGGAAGAGAGTGTCCACTAGTTGAGGGAATAATTGGTGAGGGTCAACCAGGATATGAGTCGATTGACTTGAGAAAATAGAACCCTCTATATGGAGGAGGTACGTGCTATTCAATAAAAGATAGTAATCGAGATTAGCAGGTAGCAGAATGAGGCCAAGAATTAAAAGAACACTTCCTGGACTAGGTTGGCATGTACAAGAAAATTGGTGAGAAGGAAATCAAGATGGCCAAGGCCCACATCAACTTCTTGGTAGTACAAAATTCTAAATGGCAAGACATTTTGGACAGTTATGCCATGGCCCACCAGGTGGAAGTTAAAAATAAGGACTTGTAGATAGAAGATTTGAAAGAATACATGGCATTGGCTAACCTTAGATATGCCAACCTTGCCATGTTAACAACATGTTGTCCCATAAGTGAGTTGGAGAAGCAAGTGGGGACCACCTATGCACTTTATGAAAAAGAGTTTGTGGATCGAAAAGATGCATTGCAAAAGTTACAAGTCACAAAATTAGAATTAGAGGTGGTCAAAGCTAGCTACTAAGGATAGAAAGATGTAGCCTCAAACCTAGCTTGAAGATTAGCAGACTATCATGAGCTAATGGATAAAGCTAGGGCTTTTGAGGAGAAATGACGGTAGTTCATGGCTTGGTACATTAAGGCAAATCAGATGTTTCTACAACTACCATGTCCTTGGGATGTACCGGTGCTAGCACACATTGGTGTAGTAGCCTAGATGATGCACAACCCAAGGATAGAGGAGGAAAAATTGTAGGCCTTGCTTAACTGTTACAAATTTCAATGGCCTAATGACAAAGGGAAGTGACCAATAGAAGAGCCACCACCTTTGGGCACTACATGAGCCTCCCAATCTTATTTTGTCTCATCTTGTTTTGTAATAATATCTCCCATTTTTGTACTACACCATTACGACATTTGAAGAGTTAGTTATTTCGTCCATTGTTGGAGTCAGTTAATAATCCCATACCTACCCCATATTTGTAAAATACTTATTCCTCATCTTTATTTAACTCGAGGATGAGTCTTCATTTAGTCATGGAGGTATGATGAGATGTGATTTGATAAGTCCTGATGTCAAATACATGATGTTAGAGTCTCAACATTGTGTACCTGATGTAGGGGTTAATAAGCGATGTTAGATACCCGACATTGCCTCATCTGGACCTTGCTTATAAATACTACACTTGGGCTTCCGGATGAGGGAGTTTTGCACATCTTAAAATAGTTAGTTTTTAGTTTCTTTCATTTCTATTATTTCCAGTGCATGCCTTTTTTTTATTCCCAATGCATGCCCATAGTATGATGTTTGTAGTTGTATGGTACCTTTGTTCAAGTGTGACGTACTTGGACATGTTACATGATTGACAATAAAGATTGAGATTGCTTCCATCATTGTAGCATCCACTTAGATTAATATTATTACTTTAATTATTTAATTCTTTCTTTAGTTAAACATTTCCATTTATTGTTATTTAATATTCATGTTGTTAAGTGGAATGTGTTCGCCTTAATCATGAGCATTTAGGTGTAAATACTTGGTTGCCCAGAGGTGTATCATTTGGCACAACTAGTGATGTATGCTTGGTAATCCTAGAAGTAGCTCCTTGAAGTCCAAGACGTGTATAGATGATTAAGAGTGGATACCATCACCATAGGCTAACTTAGTCTTTATTTTTCATTATTCATTAGTTAATCAATTTATCTCTTTTCATCACTAGGAGTAGCATAGAATTAGGAAACATCATACTCCTCACTATGGACTAAATCATACATGAAAAAGCTACCACTAGTCCAAGTGGGAAGATAGCAAACTATGATCAAAGCATAATGATCTAAATGCCACAACTAGTCCCATCCACGAAATTCAACCGGATCATGTGTGAACGCTTATGATTTGTATGGTTGAGCATATGGGTACCTTGCTACTCATCAGAAGTATATTGAAAGAACATAAAATTTAGATTAATAAAGACTTGACCAAGAAAGAGTATGCAAAAAAGTAGGAAGAATTGTAGAAAGCTAAAAAAGCTTATGCTAAAGGTAACATTGCTTACTTGATCTATAAATATGTTGTAATCATCAAAGAGATGAAAAATCCCCCAAAATAGGGATTTTTTACTATGACATGTGGTTTCCTTAATGTTAAAGGTTTATTGATTAATTAAGTTATTACTTTAGATACTAGTCATTTCTTCAATTATTTTGATATGCTTATTTTTGCTTAAACTTGGGAAGAAGAAAATGCTCCGATTATAATTATTCTAGGCTTTCATATCATTTTTGTTAGAAATAATCATTCCATGGTAAGGAGGTAGACCTTTTGGTGGTATTTCTTGTTTAATTAAAAAGTCTAGAAATCATTCCATTAAAGTGCATAAAGTTGATGATAATAACCAATATTTATGGGTTCAAGTTCAAGGCTTTTCAAAGGTTCTTTAAATTGCTATTTGTTATTTGGTTCCAAGGGATTTTTCTATTTACAATTTTACTAATATTTCATGAAAGCATCCTTTTTAGTACTTGAGTTAAGATATTGCAAAATTCTCCAAGCTTAGTAAAGTTTTTCTTTGTGGGTGATGAGTCATCATTTTGTCAAGCCCCAACGTCAGATACCCGACATCAGAGCCCTGATGTTAGGTACTTGATGTTAGGGCTAGGATGCGATGTCAGATATTTGATGTTGTCTCCTCTATGTTGGCCTATAAATACAACACTTGGGTGTAGGGTTGAAGTAGGTAATGGTAGTAGAGAAGATAGTTTTTAGTTTTTAGTTTTTGCTAGTCTTTCTTAGAGTTCTGTTATTCTCAATGCATGTCTGCAGTGTGATGTTTGTAATCGTATGACACCTTTATTCGAGTGTGACATACTTGAACATGTTACATGACTAGTAATAAAGATTGAGATTACTCCCATCATTGCAACATCCACTTAGATTATTATTGCTTTTAATTGTCAATTATTTATTGTTTCCTTTAGTTAAAATTTCTATTTATTGTTATTTACTATTCTTGTCATTAAGCAAAATGTGTATGCCTTAATCATGAGCTTTTAAGTGTAAGTGTCACATCCCCATTCCCAAATGATATTGCTAACTAATGAAGATGGTGTATCTTCATAACAAGTGTTATTGTTATCTTAACAAGACCTAAAAGGATAGTTGTAATTGAGACCTGAAAGGGCATGTTGTAATAATGGATGTGTTTCTTAAAGGTAACCTTTGGGGGTTTAGCCTAAGGCATTTATACTTGGGGTTAGAGGTCGTGCTAGCATGGAATGGCAGAGTCGATACAAGCAAGTCATGGAGTGGTGGAGGTGGTATAGGCAAGTCATGGAAATTTGGGTGAAGTGGGACAAGAAGTGAACTAGCCATCCCTTCTGGTTAGGTTATAAGCCTAACCATGGTGGCAGTGTTGGATTGCCTCTAAGGGATAGATGCGAAAGGAAGAAAATCCCAAGGAACACTCTCAGAGCACGATCCAGATATGCTATTCTATATTAATAAAGCATTATTTTCTTTTTCTTTTTACATTTTTCCTATTATTTCATGTATACATAATGTCGAATATCACTTATATTTCACATTTGGTATATTTTCTTTATATGCATAATGTCTAATATATCGTATATTTGATGTTTTCCATGACATTCAGGAATGAGATGTCATAATTGGTATCAAAACAAACCATGACCTAAGGGCCATTTAGAACCATGGGCTAACTACAACATGAACTTGATGATGAACCTTGAAGCCATAACATATGACAAGCCATTGATCATCACCAGATGTACCATATACTCAAGTCAGAAGATACCTTTCCATTGACTTCATAAACAATGGATCAGGCATCTAGATCTGAGCAAACAACAAAATTTCTTTCATAGATATCATTAACCGATGAAGATTTGATCACACCTCATGAAAATTCATCAATTATAAGAGATGTTGGTAAGATAATGATACACCGGTCTAGGTAACTCTTACCCATCTTAATAGCATAATTATTAATTGATTAGGGTTGTTGCTAAATTTCTTTCAAAAAAGTTAGTAACCATGACTTGAATTGACCTTATAATCTAGAAGATTCCAAGTTACCATATGTTAGCTTAGAAATGTCAGTTCAACAAAATAGGCTAGTTTGGTCTTTTTAATTCCTGAAAAATCAACTTTATTTTTGAACCCTAAAATTATGTCCAACACGTAGTACTTGTTAAGATGATTTCAATGGTACAAATTTCATCTCAATTAGACTTATGGTTTGGGAGATATTGATGTTTAAAGTTTCTTTTTATGCATGCTTTAAAATAATATTAAATCATTAGTTTATTATTTGAACAAAAGAAGGGTCAAAATTTTAGGATCTGGAATCAAATCAGAATCGCCATTTACCCATACCGAACCCTTACCCTATCATTGGCTGAACCACCACGTAAATCACTGAGGCAAGATGTAGTAAAATAATAATAAAAAGTTAAAAAAAAAACTTAAAAATTTTCAAACAAGAGGTCGTGGGTTCGAGTCCAAGCCGCAACTTACTTTTATTTCAAAATAATAAAAATAATAAAATTTTTTACAACTGGGAGGTTGTGGCAAACCTTGATCCCTGTAATAATAAAAAATATATAATTTATAATTTTAAAAAATTTATAAATAAATAAATTTTTGAAATTGACCATGACTAGGCTTGTGGCCAGCCATGGTGAGGCCAATGACTAGCCCTTGGGCCAACCCCAAAAGGGCACAGAAAGGTTGTAGGCACTATAGGACTTACCTCTCTAGGAGGTAATGAAGCCCTACGCACAACCATGATGGCCACTTGAGGGTAGCACCCTTGGCCATGCCAAAACCATTACTGTTGTAGACACTACTGAGTGCTACCATGACCAACCACGACACATGCATGGATCTGTCATGCACTCAAACCCTCGACCGTTGTAGTTGTAGCATATGAGTAGCCAACCATGCATGCTTGTGGTGCAATGCTAATCCATGTGAACTCGTCTCCCTGCACCGCATAGCCTACCATAGCCCTACCACACTACACTTTCCACACCACACTGCATTGCGCCGCGCTTGCTACACCACACCCATGCCTCCTGCACTACGTTGTCCGCACTACACTACACCTCGCTTGCCTATACGATGCCACATCTACCATTGCTCTCTATTGCTTGCCCACTTCTTGTCGTGCACATCGCCCATCACTGCCTCCCATGTTATCCATCAGTGCCTCTAGTTCCACCCATCATTGCCTCTAATGCCACCCATCGCTACCTCTTGCATTGCTCATCATTACCTCCAGTGCCACCCATCATTGCCTCTAGCACCACTGTATGGACCTTGGAATGGGTCGTTTGTCAGTTGATGGAAAAATCAAATTTTTTATGCCCATAATTGTTAGTTTAAATAGAAAACATGCTCAATTATTTAGAAAATTCAAATTGGTACTACAGTAACAAGAGAAATAAAAATTCCACAATTAAGCACGCTCACTTTGGAGTAGAACTGGGATGGGTAACCTCTTAGGAAGTCTTGTTTTCTGCGCTAAAGGGCCTAGACTTAAAAAGCCATAACTTTTAATTTTAGAAGCTTTTTTCAGTGAAAAAATAGTCATTTCCTATAGTTTTCAAACTCTAGACATAATGGTGAAGTTAGATCCATCTTAAGGAACCCCCACAATTAGTTTTTACTCCTTGCCCAATATATCAAAAGTTTAATTTCCACACAACTTGAGCATACAATATCCATTTTCAACATATGAATAGTCATTTCCAATATTTTTTACCCTTCTAAACTCAATGGTGAGGTTAGATTTATCATTTGGACACCAAAAAATTCAATGATATCATAAATTCAACCTTTTGGGTTTTAAGATTTAGTACATAACCCTTACAGATAGTCTTAAGATCACTATGG